>VYZQ01015559.1:0-12810 GCA_013400655.1 Mystacornis crossleyi | reverse complement strand
AATAAAGGAATGCCCCTCCTTGAGTTTTTTTATTTCTCCAAGTAATTAATATATTATTGGCCTCAAAAAAGGATTATACAACCTTGTCTCTTACTCAGAGCAACCTTGCCAGTAGTTATCTTGCCTTGAAAAAAGCTAACAGTGTATGTCTCTAGAGCTTTTCACCACAAAAGTACATAGTTGGCAGTCCTTATTGCAACCAATAGGATGAGCAAAACCCTCATGCACCTTTGAAGGACAAATGTTTTGGCTGGGACATGGAAGTTAATTAATATTTTTCTTGTTCACAGCACTGCGGTGTCCCAACCAAGGTCAGGGATGCATTGTGTGAGGTATTACATAGATTCATGGAAGGAGCAAGCTGCTTCTCGAAACTCAGAAGAAAGGAGTGATAAAAGTTAGAGGACAGAATGGGAGTGCATTCAAAACAATTGCTAAAGATAGTGCTCATCACATGAGTTTTAAGCGAAGGTTCTGCCCAAATTATTGTGCTGCCTCACAGCACAAAAAAACCAACATGTAATAAAACCTGAGTGATTTTAGGTTTTCCTCTAAAGAACAGAGGTGCAACAGCAACTAAATTATCCTCCTGAAACAGGGATTGGTACTTATAGTCAGAAATCAGTTGGAGCTTACAAGTGGGCAGAGTGACCATAAATGGCCTTTGCTGAGCTGAATGCAGAATCTTCTATTCACAGCAGAACAATCCAAGTTGTGTGTAGAGGAATTGCATGATTTCCTCAGACCTAACACTCTTGTGCTGAAACTCTGGCCCTCAATTAAAATGAAGTTTGCAAGCGATATTGAAATGGAGATTCTTATATAATGTATATCTCTGGGAATCTGGGCATACATGGGTAATGAATGTAATACAATTTTAATGAGAATTTCATTTTATGACTCAGGATACAAGAAGACATAGCTTCTCCTAATATAATTACCTTTGATTAATCTGTGGGAGTTATTAATTTCAGACAAAAGTTTTGCTTTTCTGAATGTCCAGACTAATGAAATTACTCTTATTAGTTTGACAGTAGATGATGACACAGATACAATAGGCACTGAAACAAAGATGTATTGGGCAGCTTACTGGAAACTAAAATTGCAGCAAATGAATATTACACATTGACCCATGAGCACAGTGGCCACTTTTTCAACAAGCATTCTTTTATCTCCCCTCTGTTTGTGCTTTAACATACACGCAGCACAATCTGCTTCAAGCTATCACCAAGCACCTCTCAGAAACACAAAGCAGGAATGAGAAGGGAGTATTATTGAAGGAATAAGTATTCCACCCAGACATATTAACATTAAAATTTGTATTCTGTTATGATAGTGGCCAAGGGAGTGACAGAAAACTGGTCTCCGTTACATAAGGAGTTGTTCTGACTCTCCAGAAAATAAAGTCTGAGCCCACAAGAATTCAAAATCTTATTTCCAGCAAACCAAAGAAATAAATATAAGAAATCGTGGCAGGGAATTCAAAGAGGTCTGACAAGGCAGCCAGTACTAAGGAAGGACATGGTGATGGATTGTACTACTCTTTAATCCCCTTTCTTGCAGTCTGATCTGTTTTATTACATGTACTGTTCTGCTGAAAAGGGGTGCAGGAAGGCAAGCTGCTCACCTGCCTAAGCTGACAGATATTCCCTGCATGAAGTGGTGCTCTCTGAGTTGAGGGGAATTTGTGCCCTTCCTGAGAACAGCCTGAGTGAAGCAGCTGGAGTGTAAAGCAGGACAAGGGCAGCAGCAAACCTGTAGAAAAGACTGAGACTGGTAAACTTCCAGAGAAAAAGTGAAAAGATTTCCAAGGACCAAATGCAACCTACCCATGTGGAGTTTGTTACAGTCCAGAAAGGTTCTGAAAACCATTGGGCTGAGCCCAACACTGAAAGGAAGAACAGAGGAATATGATTGCAAATCCTTTAATTTCTAATGTATTTTACCCAAAGAATCTTAGATCTGAAGTATCACTTTATAATTTCACTTTCAAAGTTACTTCTTTCTTGTGTTTCCATTAGCACATCTGCGATGATGGAGAGCTTGCTTGGTGTTTGTGGTGTGCTCTAAGTCCACCTCAGAGCTCTGACTTACTTCAGGTCCCCTTATACCCATGCAAAATTTAGGGGCAACGAATAATGAAATATAGAGTTTCAGAATGTTTGCGCCATGCTGGCACACAATGCATGTAGAAATAAAAATAATTTGATATATTTCATATGTAAAGGACAAAAAAGTCTGGTTAGAGGATGAAAGGCCAAATGAACATGTTACTAAATGAATTAGTTTCTGGAATAAGCTGGATTCTAAAGTCCTCTCTTACACAAAGCTTGCACTAAATTTTAACAACTTTGCCTATAAAGGGCTGGGAGAAAATCAAATCTTATTTTATTGGATTTTGCAGCAGATGAATATTTCTCATTCTGTCACAATAAGATTATTTACTCACAAAGAGGTACTAAAATAAAACAATAGGAAAGATAAATGCTTATATATAAATGGCAAATACTCTCCCTATATACTTTTACTTTGGGGCACAAACATTACAAATGTGTCTTCTGTTTTAAGTGTTATTTTTCCTCCAATGCTTTTACTGTTATCTTCCCATATTTATCATTGCAAGCAAAATCCCTGTCCAATTGCATCTGTACTCCTGGATAGCCTACTTCCTCCTCAGGTGAAGGTAACATGAGTCAGGTACTTGCTTGCTTTCTGCATTTCATAGTGGAAGCCTTCTTTTTGGGTCTGAAACCAAACCACAAAGAGATTTTCTGCAGGGACAATTAGTTAGATTTTTTCTGTTACATTCTTCTTCTAGGCACCTACAATAAAAGTAAAACTAACCATCCTACTCAGAAAAATGCAAAGACCTTTCATTTTTACCATTTCCCTAATAAATATCTCACTGGAGCTCTCCCCCCTGAATTTTTATGATGGTTCTTTTTAAGTTAATAAGCATTAAACAAATATAATTTCTTACTTAGGAAATACCATTACAAGCGATTCACATGTACCTCAAAACTTTGTGATTAAAGCAATTGTGAATTTTCCTTGTCAGACTTGAAATAAGCATTGTATAGAGCAGTCCTACTCTGTTTTCCAAATTACAGTGCAATAGTTGGCTCGTGGTTCCAAGTCACGACTGAGTCTCTGTATCTCCTACATTGTTTTCTTCTCTCTTTCATTTCCATATCTACATCTTTGTTTTAAGTTAAGAGCTGAAGAATTATTCAGCAGCATAAACCAGCAATTTCTCTTCACTGGAAAACTTTGACATTTTAACACAGTATTAAAGATGCTGGAAAGTGTGTGCATTAAAGACTGTATGTAGAGAAAGACAAACCTTAAATTTATTTTGCAGAGTTGATGTTGTTCTTCCACCCCAAAAAACATCTGAATGGCAACATTTGATTCCTGAATATAGATGATGAAAATATGACAAGTGGAATTAGCTGTAGACCATGTAGATATTAGAATAGTTAAAAACATAAGAAAATATCCTACCTTTAAGATATCACACTGATTAGGATGGCCCTGAGGCTAACTAAAGATGATCCCCAATTATAAAAAAGCACTGCTAGATATAAGCAATCTTAATGAGCAATGAAAGTAGACAGAGAAGCTCAAAAGAAAATTATGATATATATGCACAAATCTCATTACTCTAGTGGTATTGAACATTCAACATAGAAACATCTGAAAGGAAGAAAGTAATAATTTATCTCTAAGTTTTCCCTGGCTATTAAAACTTTGTCCCATACTGATTTTTTCAAGACATCCTGAAATGCATAGTTGGCAACATATCATCAAATATGTAATGCCACTTGTTATAAAAGGTATATAATTTTGTGTCCCACTGTGTCACTCTGCATCATAAAATTAGCCAAGGATTATGTCTTTCAAAGCAAAGGACTGAGCTCCAGCATATCAAAGCCATCTGCTGAAAGAATCAGACAGAAACTGCCACAATCACCAAACCCGAGATACTGCCAGCTTTACCTAAAAGGAAACACAACATGTCACACTCGTCTGACATTCCCTGTTGTCAAAGAATATGACTTGCATACTGATCCAGCAAGCATCTGAGCAGCTTTAGGCACAGAAATGGTTTAGACTGATTTTATCATTTAGATCGAAATAGAAGAAAAGGCGAAGGATCTAGGATCAAAGTGTTCCAGCACCAGATTGTGGAGCTACTATTCTCAGCAAAGGCCATTCATCTTGCATGCCTTGGTTCAGGGAAAGGTCCCAAAAATGAAACTCTAAAATAAGTTACAAATCCATCACCTTTGGGGGGAAAAAAAAAAATCTATTCTGTCATGGCACAGTCACAAAAGAGAGTCTGAAATAAAAGCACTGCACTGAAAAGAAATTTTCTGGCTTCATTATGACAGGTTTACAGTGTTGGTTCTTTCAGTTTTGTCTATACTATAGACTATCCATAGCAAAGACAGGGAAACAAAGCTGGCCCATGCTCATCCACACTTTTTAATGTTGCAGTATTCCTGTGCCAGCTAGCAGTTTTTCCTTGTTCAGTTTTGTATTAGCATCAGTCATGGTCTCTTCTTGTTGCTCAGTACAGTCACCCCATTTGAGAGGGGAAAGAGAAAGACTTTATCCAGACAGATATGACCTGTGCCATGCTCTCTGTCCACTCAGCCAGAAAACAGGCCCTTCTTTATCAGTAGATATGTAGCCTTTCTCTCCATAATGAGAGGAGTTGCACCCGTGGTTCTATGTCATAGTTAAATGGTATCCACATGTTTCCACGGTCGGGGCATCCACCACCTCTCTGGGCCATCTCTTCCAGTGTTTCTCCATCCTCATCATACAAATCTGTTCCTTATATTTAGTTTAAATCTCCCCTCTTTTAGTTTGAAACAATCTGCCTCTTGTCATACCACACCCTGTCAAAAAGTTTTCCCTGTCTTTCTCGTAGTCCTCCTTTAGTATTGAACGACTGCAGTGAGGTGTTCCCAGAGCCTCCTCTTCTCCAGGCTGAACGACCCCAACTATTTCAGCCTTTCTCCATAGGAAAGCTGTTCTCTGATCATTTTTGTGCCACTCATCTGGACCTGCTCCAACAGGTCCATTGTCCTTCTTCGGTGCTGTGGACCCCAGAGCTGGGTGCAGCACTGCAGGTGGGGTCTCATGAGAGCAGAGCAGAGGGGCAGAATCCCCTCCCTCACCTGCTGCCCACAGGGGTTTGGATGCAGCCCAGGACATGGGGAATGCACATTGCTGGGTCATGTCCAGCCTCTCATCCACCAAGTCCTTCTGGTCAGAGCTCTCCCAATCCCTTCACTCCCCGAGCCTAGACTGGTAACAGGGGTTTCCCCAACCCAGGTGCAGTACCTTGCCCACGGTCTTGTTAAAACTAATGAGAGTCACATAGGCCACTTCTCAAGCTTATCCAGGTCCCTCTGGATGGCATCCTGTCCTTCAGGTGTATCCACAGCACCCCTCAGCTTGATGTTGTCTGCAGACTTGCTGAGGGTGCACTCAATGCCACTGCCTGTCATTGACGAAGGCATTAATTAGCACTGGTCGCAGTATGNGGCAAGGGCCACCCCAGTGTCAAGAGAAAGCACAAATTCCTTACATTTCAGGAAGACCATATTCTTTATCTTCAAATCAGTAAAATACTAGAGACTTATCCATTTGTTATGCATTGTTCCAGTGACACTGCTATATGTTCTCTGGAAAACAGTGACAAAATGACTAACTAATGGCTTTTTCAGAGCATTGTTTTTCATCTTCGGCACATAAGTCGGACATCTTGGGCCTAATATCACGCTGGACTATGTCTTCTGTCCTGTGAGCAACTGTTTTTCCCCNCCAAACAGTCCACCCATCAAATCTATGTCTCCCCAACATAGAGTGAGGATGTTGGGCAGGGCCATCTCACAGACCTTAAATGTCTCAGACAGTATCGCTGACTTATAAGAAACAGTTTGTGCCCAGAGTTTTCAACTTAGAGAATGTCGTAGTACCCCAGCTTGGGTNAAGAAAAAGAAAAGAAAAAGGAAATAACCTGTAGAGAAGCACCATTAAAATACACTAAGCAATGGGCTACAGAACAGTCCAGACCAAGGCGTTATTGAATTTCAGACATATTTGTAGCTGTCAATGGACTAGTTTTGTACCCTTAGAACTTCTTGACATCACATCATCATGACTTGTTTTTCTTCTTTCATTACGCAAAGTTTTCTTTTCTTCAGTTATTCCTCTTACCATGGAATAAAAGCATGGAGCTACTGCCACATGCTGCAGTGCTGCCTATGCTGCCAGCACTCTCTTCACTCCCCTGCATTTTGCTCTTAGCCTCACCCATGTCTCTGTTTGAACTACAAGTTCTTTGGGGTAAAGGTCTTCTACCACCATGTGCTTGTAGAGTGCTTAACATAAGGAAACCATATCATTTATTGGCTGTTAGGCATGGCTGTAATAAACATAATAAATAATAATAACCTTTTTAGCAGTCCACCAATTACCAGAGATCAGAGTAAAACCTTGCAGGAAATGGAAGAGCTGCCTGCCCTGGGGTACTTTCTGTGCCATTCTTAGCACAAATTATTACCAAAAGGAAAATTGTTCATAATGAGGTCTAGATGAAAGTCTTGACAGGGAGGGAAGAACTATACCAGAAACTGGGGGCAGGGCTCCTCCTGGCCTCATCTTTGCTATAGGCAAATGGTCTTGGCCTAATTACAATTTTTTCTCTTAGAATTTGTCAGTAATTGTGGCAAAGAGCAGTCTAAATGGGATATTGTTAGTATTGCACTCTTTTCCCCTTTGCCCAATTTGTTTGAAATAAGGTTGTCTTTTTTTCCCCTCTGGGTTTTCTCATTCTCCATCTCCCCAAACAGCTCTTGCAGTGTTCTTTCCTCCTTCCTCCTTGCTCTACTTCTTCCTCACTTCAGTCTCTCACTCTGCACCCCAAAATCATCACTCACACCCCCACACGACACACAGCCTCCTTCCCCTCTGCTTTTTCTCACAAAAGCTCACGTACGCCTGCTCTGAGTATGGTGTTCCCAGGTGGTGATTAATGAGAGTTCTAGCTGGAGCTAAAAGCTGTGATGAGTGTCTATATAATAACAAACATTAGTGCAGGCGAGGGAGGCAGAAGCATGCGTTTCTCTTCCCTGGGCTGCCAACACACTTACTATTTCACAGCAACTCGTTTGAAATACTGAGTTCCTGGGCCTCATTCCAGCGAAAGCTGCCTAAAGGTCCTGATAACTTCTGAGGTGCAGCAGAAGATCCAGACCCATACCACAGTTTAGGAGAGGATCTACATTTCCCTAGAATGGTTATCATGTTAACTCTGCAACAGAAAAGGGATTTTTTTACTGTTCAAATGTCACCAAAAAAAAAAAAAACAACCCCAACAAAAAGGAGAAATTTCTGCATTTCTGCATCTGATGGTGTGGTTTAAATCCAGCTGGGAACTAATCCCCACACAGCAGCTCACTCACTCCCCACTGGGTGGAATGGGGAAGAGAATCAGAAGGGTAAAAATGAGCAAATTTGTGGGCTGGGATACAGACAGTTTAATAGGCAAAGCAAAAGCTGTGCGTGGAAACAAAATAAAACAAAAAATTCATTCACTGCTTCCCATGAGCAGGCAGGTGTTTAGCCACAACACAGCCTAATACTGGATACTATGAATAAAATTATCTTTATCCCTTTCAAACCCAGCACATACAGTAACAGTGTAAGTAGCACACCCCTCTTGGCACAAGGGCTGCACGGGGCTGTGTTCCAGGGGTCTCTGCTGTGGCAGAGCTGCCTTGACCTGCCTCAAACGCCCTACTGCCAGTCTCTCCCAGTGCTCTCATTCAGTGAGCATGCCTGCATTTCAGACAGAAACAACTTAGGTCCTATCATGATGTGCTCTGAGGAAAACGGGAAAGTGTGCAAACAGAGCAAGTGACATTTAATCTCCACTTCTGTGCTTCTGTGCTTTTATCTAAGAAGCTTGACAATATACTATGATTGGATAATGATTCAGGGAGAAATATTGGAGGGAGAAAGTGAAAAGAAATATGTGGGGGAAAAAAAAAAAAACAGCCAAAGAAAGAACTGTGCTCTAAACTAGATATCCATTAGGGCTAATTTTATGCAGAGCTGGGAAAGAAAATTTTAGATTGTTATGAGACAGCCACAAAGCAACAGCTGAGTTTCTGTATCATGAAGAAAAGTTTTCCTATAGTTGCACTGATAATGCTAAGTTAAAGTCATGATGTGAAAAGGTGATTTCTATAAAGATACTGCAACACTGAACAGGACAAAAGCCATACAAAGCCCAGACAAGGCTTTAATTTATAAAGTATTTTAGATTTGCACAGAGTAATATAGTATCTTGAGTCAAAATGGAACCACAAGGACTTTAGAATCCAACTCCTGGCCCAGGACACCCCAAGAATCCCATCAAGTGCCTGAGAGCATTGTCCAGACACTTGAGCTCTGTCAGGCTGGGGGCTGTGACTACTTCCTTGGGGAGCCTGTTCCAGTGCCCAATCACCCTCTGGGTGAAAAACCTTTTCCTAATACCTAAACTAAATGTCCTGGTGCAGTTTTATTCCATTGCCTTGAGTCTTGCCACTGGTCTGCACAGGGAAGAGATCAGCACCTGGTACTGACATGTTACACACGTTTGTACCTGCCACCAGGACCAGGGCCGGGCTACATTAAAGCAGTTCCAGTGTCCAGTACAGAGAGTTTAGTGAATGGCCACACTGCCCTGCCTGATATTCCATCCAGCTCGTACCCAAAGGAAGACAGGATGTGACTCAAAGCACTAACCGTTGCTCTGGATCGCTTTAATTTGACTACATTAGATCCTCTCACATAAGTTCTGATCTTATTTTCCTATATCTACATTTGTCATATGTGTTATTGGCCTCTTATCTTTGCAGTTTGGTCTCTCTTAGCAAACCCTTATACCTCCTTTTCTTCCCTCACTTGCACTCAGCACAGACTTTGGAACATGGATTTGAGATAAATGAGAACTGAGCAGAGATCAGAATCTATTGTACTCATTAAAGAAACTTTCTGGCTGCTTTGCTCTTCAAGTAAATAGTGTATAACAAGTTTTCTGCTAAAAGACGAAGGTCTGGGATAATGGAAGACCTTGTGCTGTTGTGAGAGCAGTCAGCAAAATGATGAGTCAATGTTCCAGCCGGATACCAAGGGACACGGAGTTTAGTCTTAGCCCTTATGTCACAAATCACAAACACTCATGGCTCTCTCCGGGCTGATCCTTAGGACAGAGTAAGAGACAAATTACATCCTTCTTAAGGAAAGGTGTGATGGGGTCACTGCAAACCTGGCCTTATTATCACAAGTACTGTAACATTTATTCTCCCCTGTGAACGTATCTGAATCGATTTTGATGGCATTTTGGTTTCCTGCTCCTAAATAACCCCATTAGGAGATGACTGTAAAAGGAAACCGGGTGTTTGGGGCTCAGACTCCCTCTGCTCTAGACATACACTGTATGCTTTCACTGTGAGGGTCTGGGATAGCTGTAGGATTTCTCTGCTTTCTGCTGTAGAGCTACCTGAGTCTTGCTGCTCCTTAAAAAAAGTCCCTTCCTTTGTTCCACTCTTCAGCTTGCTAGCAGAGGGATACTGAGAGAGGTCAGGAAGAGAGGGAAATGGGTTACGCATCACCAGAGGAAAAAATTGCTGTAGTCTCCCTGAGGAGGATATGGCCTGGCTTGATTCTGAAGGGAGGCAGGGAAAGGGAGGTTTAGAAACATCATGGCCTATCTGGAGAAGTGTGCACGATTTCCTTTTCTGATATCAAGTGGTTTTTGTCATCCATTTAAGGCCCGAAAGTACTGAGAACAGTCACCACCTCAATTAAAATCCTTTATTCCCAATAATTTCACTGTGTAATTGTCCATCCAGTTCAGGAGAAGAATTTCTACCCAAATTTGAGAAGTATGGCCTTTCCAGAGCAAACCTCATGCCAAGGGCTGTACTGCCTCAGAGTGCTTGTCTCTATATAGCATTTGACAGATACTCTAGTGCCTAAAAAAATATTTCCACAACTTTATTTAGACACATCTCAATTTAAAATCTGAATCTGATGGAAACATTCTCTTCAAGGCAGATATGTCCAAAGCACAGCTCCAACCCAGCTGGATCATTTACTTTTCCCCCACCAAGTTATATGATCTTTTTAATGGAAATGTCATTTTCACCTTAATTATTGCAGTACAAGGAGAAGATGTTATAATATCCATGACAACAACTAAAAATTTACTAGGTTTAAGAGATGGGAATATCTATTTTCTAAGATGATTGACCTCTGTGATAGAGGCTCTTGGCAACATCCAGTTCTAGAATTTTTAATGGTGAATTCCAAAGAAAAATAAATAGAGGAAAAGCCTTATTTAAGCATCTGGTTTTGGAGAATTCAATCAAATATGAAATTGTGTCTTATATTTTTCAGAATCAGGCACTAAAACTGCAATCTTTTCCTTGTGGCTGGAACTCTATTTTTATAAGTTCTTCCTTTTACTTCATTGTACATCCATGAAGAATAAATATCTACTTCTACCCATTTCACAGGGTAAATTCTGTCTCCTTTTGTTTATTATGCCCTGCTTTGATTAAAGAAAATGGCAGATAATGTTACTTATTTTATGGTACTATTTATTTTTTAGTGATTCGGTATCCTTTGAACATTACTGATTTTTTCCTTATGTCTGACATATTTTTTTCCTTCCAGTACTTCAAGCTCAGTGTTTCTAATCACATCCTTTATCTTTCAGATTCTAACATTGCAATTAGCCTTCCCCTCAGTCCTATAAAGATATAACAGTACTGGTTCACTTTGTCCTTCCTCATGGACTATTCATTCCAGACCTCCTGAAAAACCAGCCTGAAGCAGCTGACAAAATTGCCCCTTAATGAAACTGCCCTATGAATTACTCTAGAATAAGCTTCACAGTCATAGGAGGATTTGAGCTTTATGAGTGTTTTGCGTTAAATTTATTTTTAACGTGAGCATTTTAAATAAATCATTAAAAAGACAGTAGTGTATGGGAAGTGGAAGCTGCATAGAGATTCTACACTAATAGAGCCATCCCACCATAGCAAGAGAAAATCTGTTCCTACTTTTTTGTGCAGCTTTATTAATCAGTTATTTGAATAACCTATATCAGAAGCAGCATATTGAATCTTTTAGTAAAAAGGTACCACAGAGAAGCACATTTCATTAAATGACACAGGAGATTCTCACAGATAAACAAATACTAAGAGCCAATGGAGATTAAATAGTACTTTTCACATATGTATAGTCTATGCTTATTTATCATCAGTACACAAGCTCTGCAAACAGGAGAGTAAGTTTTGACTGGACACAATCTATATGGTTAGTTTCCAGTTTACTCTTTCAGTTTTCCTAATTGGTAATATTCAGACTTTTTCCATTTCAGGAAAACAGCCACGCTTCCCACTGCAGAAAACACAGGTCCTTAAGAGCCACTGAACTTGTAAACCATGTGTTGACTTCTGTCAGTCACCTTTCATGACAGCTATTTAGGAGTAGTCCATCAAACCATCAGGTTTCTCACATCACTCTGGTTTAACTCTATGTGCAGAGACAGTCTAATGAAAAGGCTCATCTAACCTAGATAATTTGCAAGTGGTGGAAACTAAGCCATTAGCACATATGAAAAAAGTTAGTAATGGCTTTTTTTTATTATTTAGGGGTTTTTTTGTTTGGTTTTCTTTTTTTCAGTTTTTTCAACCTGCTCTCCTTTCTAGACTTCACCTTAAATCTGACCTTATACAAGGAGACAAGCAAGGAAGATATCCTTCCTGTTATCCTGTTTGCTTTGCACTTTTAACAACACTTCACCACGTGTTTGCACTGTGAGTGCATATCAGGTCACCAATCTATCACCTACTGTGCTGAACAAAAAACGAAAAAAATTAAATTCTGCCACAGATTTATCACAGGTACAACACAAATTACACCAGGTATGTGGTCTGGAAAGACAAAGCAGGCAACAGAAGAAATGGAAAAACAGAATAATGGTGAATAGGCTGTACCCTGTACCTTCTTCTGGCTATATGATTTTCCTTCTTGTCTGTTCAAGTCTCCAAGCATTGCTAAATAAAAAGAAAATAGGATTACAAAAACCTGCAGCAGTTGTCAACAGATTTTACCGAACACCTGTCAAAGCCTAAAATACATATGCAAAGACCATGGGTCAGGTACAAAAATACGAGTGTGAAAGACCATAAACATCTTTACACAGGATTTTCAGAGCATCCTTCAGCCATGTGCATACACTGCTGTACCATTGTGTGTCTTTACCAGAGGGAGTAGCACAACAGATAAAGAAAGATCTCACAGAAAGATATTTCGGTAGACTCTGTGTCTGCACCCCCAATTTATCCTGCAATGCAGTTGAAGTTGTATCACCAGCTCTGTGTTATCATCTGCTTCCTGTGTGTATTTTACTGGTGAGTAACATTCAGACACATTCCTTTGGCTGTTCTTATACCCCCTGGACTAGAATATCAGACCTGCATGTTTCTGCTTGAAATGCTGACAAATTGAATCATTATGAACCACCCTCAGGAATTTCATTGCCTGTGTCCTGACAACTGCTGGTGACATGCAAGCATTAACTCTAGCAAGAAGCGTTTAAATGATTTTAAACCTCCAGTTCTCCCTCCTCACTTGAAATATAAATGGTCAGCTGAACTTTACTGCAGATATAATCAATAGGAAGTGAGCAGAAAGGAGGAGGCTGTCGCAGAGTGGATGGACACTTCAAAA
>VYZQ01015555.1:0-10594 GCA_013400655.1 Mystacornis crossleyi | reverse complement strand
TCACATTTACCATGGACTTAAGGAGAGCAGCAATTTCTTAGTACATAATACATTAATCTTATTTGAACCTTATGTTCCCTAGCCTTTCAGTAAACAGAAGTACATCTTGTTTTCATGTCTTGAATACTTGTACTGAAGAAAATGGTAATTAAGAGAAAAGCAAAAGCTTTTTTGAGCCAAAATTATTACTTTCGAGCACTCAATACATCATCTTAATTCTTCAGCCTTTCTTCAGGAATACAGCATAGTTGACCTCGCTAAAAACCATAATTTTTAAAGCATGTTCACTTGAATAATGCTGTTTGGTGTTTGAAAGTATGAGGATGTAAAAACAGCAGGAGGAAGTATGAAGTTTCCTTCTGTTTATTGTGATTTATGAGTAAAGATTAAAAGCAGTCCAAGATAAACCTGCCACTTCAGCTTGTATGTAGGTACTGAAGTGCTTGTGTCAGGACAGACCTATACAAATGTAAGGCGGAATGGTCTTATATTTTCCTCTTGTTGCCTGGTGTAGCATGTGTTGAA
The DNA here is from genome assembly GCA_013400655.1 of Mystacornis crossleyi. NCBI lineage: Eukaryota > Metazoa > Chordata > Aves > Passeriformes > Timaliidae > Mystacornis > Mystacornis crossleyi. Next base: position 10,069 of record VYZQ01015555.1, on the reverse strand, counting down.
TTTTGGAGGATCGCAATGTGTAGAAAGTCAGTAGAATCTTGCCTATATGCCCTCATGTGATAAATGCTCTCTGATTACAGGAGGGCTAAGTAGTCTACAGCCAATGGTAGGGTTTCTGCTGTAGTGCCTAAAACCAGAATCCTGGATCCAGTCAGGCCAGGTTTAATTGTCACAGTAGCCAGGAGGGGCACGGATAGGAGGTGATTCTATCCCCCTCATGTAATTTTCTGGGGAGGGTGGGAGGGTCCCCACTGTGGGTTGGGTTGTGAGGCAGAGCGGGGTCGGGGTATTGCCGGGGGTTTTCTATGAGGGGTGGGCAATAACGTGTGAATCTGTTGCCTTTTTGCATGTACTGCTCTGTTATCAGTATTGTTCCTTATTTTATTTTATTTTTGCTTCCAGTAAATTGTTCTTATCTCAGACTGTGCTCTTTCCCTTTTGTGCCTCCAACAGTCCTCTCCAGCTTGCCCCACAGGGGGAAGGACGGTAGGAGAGCACGGGAGCCAGCGAGTGGCAGCATGGTTTGGAGAGTCCCGGTGGGAGCAGTAGACTGAGGAGCATCACTCCTAAATCATGACACACAGTATTTTTACCCGGAGTTAAAAACAGCTTGGTAAAGAGCCCCGTACATAGGGAACTGCTTATTAGTTAATGATATCATAGAAATATAAATAAATCATCACATGGATGCAGCTGCTGAAAAACTAAACACTATAACAGAAATGAAAATAGTAAAAAATACCCTGTGTTTCACATGCTTACTTACATGCCAGTCAACATGGCAGAAAGTGGAAAATCCATACATTTAAAAAAAATTCAGCTGAAACTTGCCTCTGTCTTGACATTTGTTCATCTCTTTTTGCCTTCAAATCAGGTCTAACAATATATTTGGGTGCACAATTTCAAAAAAACAATATTAGAAGAAAATTAAGAACTTTGGATCTTCATAACGCTTTCTAGTTCAGAACAAAAGCAAGACTAATCCACTAGCATTATTTTATAGCTGGTATGAAACAGTGTCGCTTCAGCTAGGTCTTACAATTTATCTGTGGGAAAATAATATAATTTCCTTTACTGGATGTGGCTTGTCCATGTGCGCTCATAGCCCAGAAAGTCAGTCCCATCCTGGGCTGAATCAAAAGCAGCATGGCCAGTGGGTCAAAGTGGGGTGATTCTCCCTCTTTGCTCTGCCCTGGTGAGAACCCACCTGGAGCACTGTGTTCAGCTCTGGGGTCCTCAGCACAGGAAGGACAGGGACCTGTTGGAGCAGGTCCAGAGGAGGCCACCCAGATGACCAGAAGGTTGGAGCACCTTTCCTATTCAGACAGTCTGAGAGCATTCAGGTTGTTCAGCTGGAGAAGAGAAGGCTCTGGGGAGACCTCATTGTTGCCTTTCAGTACTCAGAGGGTGCCTATAAGAAAGACTGGGACAGACTTTTTAGCAAGGCCTGCTCGGATAGGACAAGGACTAATGGTTATAAACTAAAAGATTCAGCCTACATAAAAGGAAGAAATTTTTTAAGATGAGGGTGGTGAAGCACTGGAACAGGTTGCCCAGAGAGGTGGTAGATGCCCAGTCTCTGGAAATATTCAAAGCCAGGTTGGGCAGGTCTGTGAGCAACCCAGTCTAGTTGAAGATGTCCCTGCTCATTGCAGGGGGACTGGAGTAGATGTCCTTTAAAGGTCCTTTCAAACACAAACTACTTTAGGATTCTGGTGAAGTTTAGTTCTTATATATGTGGTAATAGAATTCAAAAAGAGGCACTACTGTAGATAATTCAGTAATACTTGATTCATACTGAATTCTTACTGCTCCCAAAGTTTAATCTCTACACAGATATTTTTAGGAATATATGCAAAATCTTTTTCCCCTGTTGGCAGGATTCTGACGATAAAAAGCACATATTCTTGTACAAAGAAAAGAATCCTATGTTGATATGATTTTGTACTATATAGAACCATGCTTTATGTATGTGACATTCTGGGACGTTTTTTAGTTAGGAAGGGATTTGTGTCTGGTTTCTACCTTTCCTTTTTCTTGAAATAAACAGTTGTCCTAAGTACCCAAAATGTTCGAGTTGTGAGCTGAGCTTCAAATACAGCCCTAGCCAGTTGTTTTGTTCCCGTCCTCTTTATTTCTCCACTGTGGAAAATAATGTTAAACTAATCACCTTGTGAACTTCCTTTTGCACACTATCCTTTCTCATTTTGCCTGTGCATGCACTACAGAACACAAATCCATAACTGAAAAAATCCTGTTTTACCACCTTCCTACTGCATTTCAAAACATCAAAGCTGTTTTGCATGTACTACATCTTGCAGTATAAGGACACTAATTAAACTACAGTTCTTCCTGCGGCTACCATCGTGTGCATCATCTCGCAAATGAGATAAGAGTTAACATGTTAATCAGAAAAGCTGTAGGGACAAAAATCAACAGCCATGCTAAAGCACATTGAACGATAGCAGTATTTCAGAGCCATTTGCAGGAAAAATTGAGAGTGATATAAACTAAAGTCCACCTTGCTCTTCTAAGTCTAAGGGAAAATGAATCACCTGGATTTCTGAGCAAATTTACTTTCTTATGGACAGGAATGAGTGCTTTCAGTAACAAAGGATGTCACATCTTCTGTTTTCTGTTGCCTAACCCAGAAACTCACAAGCTTGATTGGCGAAAATTATGTTTTCTTAATAGACAGAGTACTGTGTAAGTATTGTAACATGAGAATTGTTGCCTCTTTCTTTCCCACATATTGTCTTGCTCAGCTCGTTACCATATTCTTTCTGACTAGCACTACTAATGTTAAAAGAGCTAGTCTGTCATGAAGTAAATTCCATAATGTATTCTCCATGATAGTATATGGAGAAGTAAGTAAGTGACAAGTGATGTCAAGAGCATTATTAAAGGCAAAAGTTTTTACTTGCTTCTCCATTTTCTGACAAAGTTTCTGGGATCATGAACCCTTTACCAAGATGCTTCCACAGGCCTATAAAATTGGAGAATCATAGAATGATTTGGGTTGGAAGGAATGATCTTAAAGGTCATCTTGTCCCAACCCTCCTGTGTGGGCAAACACATCTTTCACTAGACCAGGTTACCCACAGCCCCAACCAGCCTGCCTTGAACACTTCTAGGCAATGGGGAGGGAGTTCACAACCTCTCTGGACAACCTGTTCCAGTGCCTCACCACCCTTATAGTAAAGAATTTCATCCTAATATCTACCCTCCTTCAGCTTAAGGCCATTTTCCCCTTGTCCTTTCACTATGTGCGCATGGGAAAAGAGTTCCTCTCCAGCCTTCTTGTGGTCCCCCTTTAGGCACTGGAAGGTGCTATAAGGTCTCCCTGGAGCCCTCTCCAGGCTGAACAGCTCCAACTCTCCCATTTTGTCTTCATAACAGAGGTTCTCCATCCCTGTGATCAACTTAGCTGCCTCCTCTGGACTTGTTCCAACAGGTCCATGCCTTTCCTCTGCTGGGGACCCCAGGGCTGGATACAGAACTCCAGGTGGGGTCTCACCAGAGTAGAATGAAGGGGCAGAATGTCTTCCCTTGCCCTGCTGCCCGTGTTGCTTTGGATGCAGCCTGGGATACAGGTGGATTTCTGGGGTGTGAGCACACTGCTGAATTGTGTTGGGCTTGGGAGAAGACTTCATCTGCTATCACTCTGGACACCTTATGTCAGTAGGGAGTGTTTCTCTTAAAAGTAACTTCTAACTTTTTGGTTAAAAATCTCACCTAGAAAATCTGAGATGACCAAATTTCTAGCACATAGAAACAATATATTTGAGTTTCTGAAATTATGTACAAGAGATGCAGTCCACCATGAAACTCTTACCAAGCTGCTGGAGACTCTCTCCTCCAACACATGACTGGAAGAACTTTAAAGATTTTCAGGGGGTGCAGTAGTATTTACTTTCCATGGAAACTAGCCTGGCATATTTCGTTAATTCTCTCAAAGTAGGTTTATTTTCAGTTTTAAGCAAGATCTACTTGACATATGTGTATTTTTTTGGTTGGTTTTTTTTTTTTTTTTTTGTCTGTGGGCATCGGTAATTAATTCGAATACCCTAATGCTTGTTTAATTTACTGCTGTAATCAGGAATACTTCCACTGTAATTCCATGCTATTCCAGTTGTATTAATTAAAATCTTATCACGGTGGAATGTAAGGGGCAGGAAGCAAGCCAGTCTGCCAGTGTTTGAAAAAAAATACTTTCCTACCCCATGACTTGGAGCAGCCTACACAGCTATTTGCTGTAGCCCTTAGGGTTTAATTATGTCCCTCATGCCCTTCCTAACAGCAACAATCCTTACTATGCCTTGCTGGAAGCAGTACAAGGGAAGAAGAGAAAGTCCCTATATAAGAACATTTTCAGAGCTTCAGCCTACTATTGGTATTCATTAAATTACTTCTTCCACATCTCCTATTTCTTCGTGTACAATAGACCTCAACCAGGGAGAACTGGTTCTGTTTTTTATTCAGGCTTTGGTAATTCCTTACACAGTTTATCATACAACAGAACAACTGCTTCCATATATTACTAGTAACCCAATTCCTTGCAGTTTTTTTACCTGTATGAGCAAATGCCAAAACATTCTCATGGGAATGTCTGCATTTCAATTAATTTATCATATTAAAGTGGAGGTTGAAAGGAAAAAAATTCTAAAATTCATAGTGTGAAACTCAGTTCTTGGAATTTCTTTATTTAACCCAGGTTACTGGAAAATAGTTTGGTATTTTAAAAATAAAAAAAATGCTTTCATTATCTGTCATTAAATTTCAGTGAATCTTTGAAGACAATTTTAAAGCTGAAGCAATTGCAATATATTGCAACTTAATTTTAGTACCTTTACATAGCAAGTGAAGCAGTTTTATGACTCTTTTACTGTCCTGTTTTATATCCTCTACTATACTTCAAGGTGTTTCTAATGTGTACTTTGCTCTCATTTTGAAATATTATTTTTGACTGTTCCCATTTTTCTTTCAGTGCCGTTCAGTTCCATAAGGGCCAAATGCTACCACACTTGCACTTGCAAGTGGGACTGCTCCTTCAAAAAAGAACTATTTGGCATAATTTTGATAAACTGTGCCTGCTTAAACTTCATTATGTTCTAAGTGCTTATAGAGGTAATAGTTGCTTACTCACACACTTCTTTGAATTTGACTTGGGGCTATTTTATTATGTTATGACCTATCAGCTAGGAACCTTGACCTGTATGTTGGTTACATTTTAATTGCTAACATATTTTGTTAATTGTTCACCTACAGAGAACAGCTACCTAAAATCTCCTCCTTAATGAGCTCATTACCATGCTGTACGCTTTGTAAATGGTGACCATTACATATGTGACAAATAAAGCAAGCTTTCTTGAGCTGGATTAAACCAAACTCAAACCAGTCCTTCCATATGAAGGACTTTTGTGCCTTGCTTAGGAAGAATATGTCCAAGATTAAATATAAATAATATTAATAGTCATGCTCATGTAGTATATTTTAAGGTAGTACCAAGATCCAATACTAAAAGTTGCTTTTACCGCTTGTTGTACAATTGTATCTCTGAGTTTCTTCAGATATAAAATAACTCCAGGTTTTTCTCAGTAAATCTCTCTATCTTTGGGTAAAAGTTTAAGGTACTGATTAATAAAATAATTTCACATGTCTAAGGATTATTGATAGAAGAAATCCTTAAAATCTCTTTCTCTCTCAAAAGAGATTTTTGCCTGTTGTATGTAAACAATTCAAAATGGCAACATCAATTCACAACACTTGTTTAGTTGTTGCAAGGTCCACAGAACAGAATCCAAAGGACTATAAAATATGCTATCAGTCCCCTGACCAGGAAAAAAAGAACTGAACGCACTTTGTTGATAAAGATTAGAAAGACAAATATAGGTACTAATGATCAGCTTCAGTTCTGACGAGTCTGCCCGAACACTTCCTGGACAGACTAGAAATGCAGTTCCCTAATGCTTTGAATCCTTGCTTCAAGTGAACCACTCTTAGAGCACAATGGAAGATGTTTTTTCTTTGATTTAAACCTAAATTCATCTGCAAATAAGACAGGGTAAAACAGTTTCGAGGTGGATAAGGAAAAGATGAGATGAAAGTATGAAACTATAAGAAGATTATTTGATTATTTTTCAGTCAGAGGAAGTCCCTAGAGTTTAGTTTTTGGACTGGTGTTATGCAGGGCTTTTTTTTTGGGTGGGTTTTTTTTTTTTTCTCTTCACCACTGCACAGAGAGGTGGGCCATCCTACTGAAGGTTTCTGATGACACATTTCTGCAGTATTCATGTAGGTTATTATCAGTATTCATGTAGGTCTGGCTATTGTACAAGGAAAAATATATAATCTTGATGACTAAGGGAAGGGATGTAATACAGTAATACCAAGGGCAGTTTCACTCAAAGGCCATGACACGAGCTGACATGAGAATGGCAAGGGGAAGAGAGGTACATCTGTACAAAGTGAATACAGGGTGACTGTGAGTCACCAGTGTGATAATGAATCCAGGATGTAACTGAACTATAGATTGTGATAGGAAATTATTAATGCTGTTGGACTCGCTTCTACTATGACTCATGCAGAATGCAGTCTATAATTTTGATGGCTCTGAGTCCACAAAGGTGAACTCAGATTGAAACAGACAGAGCTGAAGACTGAAAAGAAGTGGTTTACTTTAAAAAACAGAGACAAGCAACAAAAAGACAGTATGTTTTTCTCTCTGCTTATATATTAGGAAACGAAGGAATTAATATCAGGGCAAGGCATCCATTTAAGAAAATTGATATCACTCTCACAAAGGAAAACTGATATAAAATAGCTGTGAACAAGTTCAGGTTAGAAATCAGAATGAAGTCTCTAACTGTAGTGGCTGGTGGTGTACCTTCACATAGATTTAACTGGAGCAATAATCCTCTGAAACGAGGATCATTAAATATGATGGTGTGATAATGAAGGTCTGGATACACAACCAAATAGCCCTTCTAGTACTTATGGCTCTTGATGAGAATTCCTAGATACTCTGTGCAGGCTACATAAGCAGCTGTAATTGGTTGAAAGGTGTTCCTACGGCTATGCAGGCAAGAAATGCTCTGTTTGCTAAAGTAGGAAATTTAGGAAATCAAGTCATGAAAGAGGTCTTAACAAAGAGATCTAACACAACCGAGGTCAATACACAAGGATGCAAAACTGGTGCATCTGTGAAAATAATAAAAATTACAAGGATAGAGCAGAAAATGAAAGATCTAAGAGCATAAAGAAATCAAGTATAGCATGTGCAGGAAGTTTATCGGGGAACTAGTAGGTGGGCATGACTGTTGAGAAGTAAAGGGAGTCATAATAAAAGGTAAAAGCATTATAAACAAGTAAAACTTCATTAAACAGGAAATTGAATCAAAAACCTTCTCTTAGTAAAGAGTGGAGTCAGTAGAGATTAGATTTACCAGCAAGACTTCTGGAGAATTCGAGATTAAAGTGGTAGAAGTAGAAGTAAATTTGCCCATTAAACAGAAGACAAGGTGACTGTAGAGTTGAAGAGAACGATTTGTAAAAACCCCGGCACGATTAAAAAGGGAAACACTAACGGTCAGTATTGTTAAGCAATTTTCTAAACCATTGCAATGGGGAAGTTTGCTAAGGATTTTGTACGATCCTTCTTATATGAAAAATTCACTGTTAGTCTGGACTAGGTGACGCGCAGACTGGGACTGGCATACACTGCCCTCACTATCCTGAGAGGGCCACGGCACAGACCAGAGAAAGCTAATTAAGCTCAGTGATTATATGAGACCCTTGGTAAACCAAGAGTGAGAAGTGATTTTAAAACTGCCTGCTTAGCTGCTTTTTAGATGTCAGGGCTCCTACTTACACGGCTTAATGGGAAAAAATCTTCAAACAGTCTAATCTAATCTACATTAGTCTTTTAAAGGAGTTTGCAGATAAAAAAATAACCAAAACAAACAGGGGAAAAATAATAGAAAATACACAATCGTCTGTCTCCCAGCATCTACACACAGTTCCACACACCATGAATGCTGCAATCTCTTGCAGGGACTCGTGTAGGCCACATGCATTTCTACAGCACTGCTGCTTCTTTCTTGGTTCGGCAGACGCAGCGGGTTAGTCTGAGCTGTGACCGACTGCCTGGCTGCAACTGAAGTGTGGGGGTTATGGAGCAAGAGGGTGGCCAGAGATCCACGCCTTTTAGGCATGCGAGAAGCAAAATGATCCTTTCTTGAAAAGGCATGGTCTGTATTATATTTTAAAGGGTTTGGCCATGTCTTAGTCAGGTAGACCAACATAAGAGCAATTGATCAGGGCTTTCCAGAGTCTTTTGAACTACATTACTGACCAGATACAATTGATACAATTTAGGCCACAAACTGGTGTTTGACTATACTTTGAGCTATTATACAGGCAAGATAAAGCAGAGTGTTTCCCAGGTATGCTATTGGAATGTACCTTTTTTTTCTTTTTTTTCTTTTTTTTTTTTTTCCTTTTTTNTTTTTTTTTTTTTTGTAATAACATGTATCTGCAGAAAGAACCATTGAAAAAATTGCAAACAGGGTAGAACTAAACAGTTTTTGAATTGAATTCCTTTATAAGGCCTAGCACAACATGAACAGGTAGATAAGATACAAAAAGTTCATGCTTGCCAGTCAGTGTTCAACTACTGGAAGATGTTTAGAGGGAAGAGTTCCCTATGGGCAGAATATTCTTCTGAGTAATTTATTATGCCTTCTCAAGAAGTTTCTTTGTTGTACTATTAAAAAAACCTGATTGTGTGCTGCCTTGGAGATACTACTATGTGCATTTCTGAAAAGTAAAGAAGCCCAACAGAGCTTGCAGTGTTTTGCTCTCACTTTGGTCAATGGCAAGGGTCTTCACCAGTTACAGAGAACCAAGTCTTGCAGCTCCAATTAGAAGCACCCATGGCTTGATGAAGTATGATAACTTCAACTTTATAAGTGAAAGTAAAAAGTCACTAAAATGAAAATAGGCTAATAAGACAATGTCAACGCATATTTGAACCACGAGTGAAAACACATATGGGAGACCTCATACCTGCCACTAGCCCTGGGAGTAGCTTAGAAATGTTTGCAGATTCATATCTATGCTTTCACGGAAACTATGGAAATGATAAGGCTGTTCATCTTTTAATTTTCTAAATTATTTTATGAGTCCTTGGATTTTATGCAAAGATACATGGAAAAACATCTAGCAGAGAATTATTATCATTATTATAGGTCAATTTCTGATTTCTCTGGATGACACGTGTACAGTGCACATGCAGTAGGTTTTGTGATTGACTGGAACAGTGATACTAGCTGCAAACATAATTCCAGCATTTTCAGAGACTTGATTTTACACTATCAAAGTTAATGGAAATGTAATTATTCATTTGAAATAGTGTTGAAATTACTGCATAAATCCTGAAATTTAGCAATATTTTAAGTAGGTAGTTTCAGATTTTTGTTTTTGCAGGACTGTATTTTCAAAAGGTGGTAAATCTATCTTGAATTGTTCATTTCAGTGGAACGTAATGCAAAAAAATCTAGCCCTAAGATATTAAAGTTACTGCATTTTTAAAAGGCCATAAACCGCAACTTACTTCTTAAAGTATGTTTCATTCTTTGAGTCAAAAGAAAGTGGTTCCACCACCACATCATAGATTGCTAATTTGTTTTTTCTTTCTCATCAGATAGATTAAATGCCACAGTCCCTTTTCCTGGATCTCAAAGGAAGCATCTGAAAAAAATCACAGGATGTTTATACTGTGCAACTGTTTCTTAATTTTGTAGAAAGCTTCTAATTCAGTGATGCTCAGCTTGAATTTAAACACAATTTACCCAGTAGCCAGTCCAACCCACTTTCAAACCAGGTATAGCATGTACTGGAAGGGAAGCATATGTTTAACTTTTTCTCTAATACTGTTTCTAGACTTAGGGAGATGAATTCCGAAAGTTAAATGTTAAAAAGTAAAATGTTAAAATTTATAGATCACAAAATTGCCCTGTGCACAGTTATTTCTTTTATGCCATGAAATATCTACAGATGTTCTTCCTTT
>VYZQ01015554.1:0-39567 GCA_013400655.1 Mystacornis crossleyi | reverse complement strand
TTTTATTATTATTTATTTTATTTATTTTTTTCCTTTCCAAATGCACTCAAACCAATCATCTACCCTTACACACAGTTTGAAATTGGCCTCTTATTTATATCTTAACTAGCAAATTTCTTTCTTACAGCTCCTGTAAGAAAGAAACTGAGCTCTTGCTAACATGCAGTGTTGCTTAGCCTTTCTTCACTTTTGTGGCTCCAGCCTGGGAAAATTGGCATGGAATAACAGCATTTAAAATATCAGCTGACAGACTGTAAGTTCCTGATTTCTATGACAGCAGTCCTTGGGCATTTAAACTCTTGTGGTAAAGGGTATTTCCTTACTTAATTATTCTAGTTCCCAGTATATCATTTCTCAGGGTATGGATGGTACTTACTGTGAGCCTCAGAAAAATGATCCATGTCAGTCAAAGTGTGTTATTGTGGGCTTGGGGGAGGATTTGGATCATTTCCTCATGAAGACTACAGAATGCAGCACCTGAAAACACACTTCCCCAGAAAGCAAGGGAACGTGGCACTGAGCCACAGCACTCCAGAAGTGATGCAGTGATTTATTATTCATCAACAAGACCTTGCAAAACCCTAATGCTGGCATCTAAAACACGGTGATAATCACTGAGATTTTCCTTCACCTATGTGGATTGCAATCAAACTTGAAACAAAGAGAAAAGATTTGCATACCTGTGTGACATTACTTGCCGCATCCACAAAGCAGGTAGCCTAATTTTTAGCTTGGTGCTTTAAACTGAAGTGTGTCTTCCCAGTTGTTTAATGGAACCCACAAGTGTGACTGAAACTTTCTCATCTTCCATGACTGTCCCAGTCACTGAGCTAAAAGTATAGACTGACAAGTAGGGCTGGCACACAGTGTCTGTGTGCAGTCCACTTTCATGTAGCACCTTCCTTTCATAACAGTAAGTCAAGGACTCTATCCTATCCCCTCAACCTTGTCAGCCTCACTTCACTTTAAATACATCTCACTACTTTAGTCACAGTTCTTGTTTTAGTAGATGAGATGTGGCCTTGCCATTGTTTTCCTGGTTCTCTCAGCCCTGGCCCTCGTGAAGATCATTGTTCAATCTCTGTTAGCCCATGTTCCCTGCTGAACACAAATCTCCTTCCTGCTTTCAGTGAGGAGCATTTGCATTTCCTGCTGCTTGACAAAACCCCTGCCCATGATAACAGTACACCCAGATCCTGCCAATCTGAACCCTGGCACTGCACAATTTCATTTTCACTGCCCTACACCAATCCTGCCTCCTAGCTGACTTTGAATGGTACAAGCTGCTGCAGGACAAGAGATGGAGATCTCTGCTTTGTTCCTTTCCTTCCTCCCTCACAAACTCAGTGCTACTCAACAGCTCTTGCCCAGGCACAGTAAAGGGTTAAGCATGAAGATCTGGTGCTGTCCTGTCACAGAGCTGCCCTTTTGCCTCTTCCTCACACATCCACACTGCTCACATAGCCTGCATTCCTCCCCGTTAACACCACTGAGCTTTGACCTGAACTAGAGATAGAGCTAAATATGTGTGCACCTGTCCCCTTATAATGACCTGCTATTATCATTTTCCATCCCTCTTTTTTGATTGATGGATATTATATGCAGAGTGACCCTCAGGATTTTTTTCCCCCCTTTTTGTTAGGCCTTGCTAAAGCAACCTGCAAATTAATTTAATATCCTCTTTTGGTCGGGAGCTATGAAACGAGGGCTCGAGGCTGATGATGCGTAAACCATTTGTGGCATGTATTTAATCTCTGGACAATGGATAGAGATGTTAGTGCATGCTACACTAAGTTCTATTTACGCTGGCTATTAAGTGCAGTCAAGCTGAAGGCAATCGGAGCACATTACAGGGCCTAATGGGAGAGGATGCTACACAACAGTACATTAAAGACTGAAAATGAATTAAGAAGGAAGCATGGTAGAGAAAGCAGACAAGGAAAGGGTTCTGTATACAGATAACTCTTATTGACAGCAAAAATACTCATGTACTCTGAGTTCCCAAATTCAATTTTGGTATTGGATACCACTCTAGAGGGAATGTTTTGAATTCCATTTTCATGCAGATACAAAATGACTCGCAGCCAGCCTGCCCCTTCCCACCTCCACCTCAGTGGTTTGCATAACCTGATGCTGGGAAATGCACCCCCTTTTGCTGCCTTGCAAAGCTAAGCCAGATCCCTCTCGACCACCTAAATGAGGCCAAAGTGTCTCAGGCTGCTCCCTGACATGTGTCTGTCCCAGCAATGACAAGTAGGCCTTGCTGCACTCCCAGTCCTGCTCACTCTCCTTGGCACTTCATGCCCCGGCTGTCACTAAGAATATTCAAGCCCTCTGGGAAAGACAGCAGAAAAATGCACACCGGGAGAAGCCCAGTTGTGAACACTGCATCTTTTGCCTTTGCCTTTTTGGTCCCTGTTATCCGGATGGGAAGAATTTAGAGATGACAAAATACTGGCCTGCTGTCTTTTCAAAACCAAGCTCCAGAACCCAAGAGTGACATTGCTTTACTCCATCTCACACACGCACACAATTTTATGAGTTTACTTCTACGCATAAAAATCTCCATTTGTGAAGCGACTGACTTGCTATGACTTTCTGAGTACACTGGCTTCACTTAGATTGGTGAAGGAAAAGTCCAGTTTATAAATAAAAACTTGCACAATAGGAAAAGAAAAGCAGCAACCAACCTACAGAAGCCACATGCTCACGTTGATCAGCTCTGCTCATTATTTTCCCAAGATGCAGCTCTGACTGTCACAGTTCCTGCCCAGGTTGCAGACACTCACCTGATCCCCTCCCTGCTTCCCCAGAGCAGGGAAATAAACTGTGCCTTGAAAGCATCTGCCCGTGGTACCTCTGGCATTTACTTTAGGACAATATTGCTTTGACTCAAGGCTTGCTTGCCTGTAGTGCCAAGAGCTTCCCTGACTGTCAAAGTCTGGCCACCAGTCCTGGTCAGAAGAACCCCGCCTCAGTGTCCCAAGGACCAGCCCAAGGAGTGTGTCCTCCCTTCCCTCACAGTCCTAAAGGTCAGGTTTGCCTCTGACAAGAGGCTCCTTGCTACTTTTGGCAGGGGCTTCTCCACCAACTTGATGGCAACAGAAAATACCTGTTAAGAATCAGAAAAACAAACCTTATTAATACCCAGTAAATGCAGTAAGAATGGACGGGGAGCCTGCTAGGAACCAGGTGCTCTCTGACATCCCAAAACCCTGAGACTGCACTTGGATAAGACAAGAGAGATTTCCTTCAGAACAGGATTATGCTAAAGAAAAGTTTTTCTTTCTTTTGAGTGTCCAAGGCCTTATCATCTCCTCTTCCTTCAACTTCTTGAAGTGTAGAGTAAGGACATAAAGGAATTACTTTTCACATAGTCAGTTTATTCTAAAAGCAGTTCTGGCAATAAAAGGAAAGAATATTAGAATCCTTTAATAACCATCCTGGTTTGGCAGCAAGGGAGAGGTTTGGGTCTTTTAAAATACTAGCAGAGTAAAAAAATCAATTCATTGCTAGCACAAAGAGAAATATAGTAAAACCAATACCTGAGCCTAAAATACTACATACACAGGAATTCAAACTAATCTGTTGAAGCCAGGCATTGACTAACCAGTGGCTTTGTCACTTTGGTTTCAAGAAGCAAACTTGTAGTTAAGCTCTGCAGAAGAAGCAGTACATTTGTTTGCAAGCAAACCTCCCAAGTCCAAGACAAATGACTTTTACACGGTATTTGGATAGGGCTGGAAGGCAGAAAAAGGGAAAAACTGTTGTTTCACGGAGGTCTTTTTTTTCCTTGGCTGGTGAAACACTTCCTCCTCTCAAGGATATTCTTGTAACAAGTAACGAGTGTTCTTTCCATTTTCCAGAGCAAAACATATTCTGGAATAAATATATAATCTACATTTTCTATGAAATATACATTTATTATTTATTTAATAATTTTTCCCTAGGAAACATAGCCTTCCTTATGTTTATAGAAATTTGAGACCTTCTCATATTTCTGCAGTAAGTTCCTTTGGTCACTGTCATTAGAGTTTAGAGCCTATTGTGACACCAAGACAGTCTGAATTAACTCTGTAGGGTGTTTGTGTTTGCAGTTGCCACACAGCTACCATGGGCTCCACTGTCTCTGGTAATTTTAGCACAACCTCCTGTCCCATTCCTGTAACCATGGCCCAGCACACCCAGTACACGGCCACAATCTTTCAACAATGCCCCAAAAGTGATGAGACACAAACTGCAAACCCAGAAAGTGTTCATGGGCTTCTTGTCCCTTTCTGGGTGTTGAATGTGATGCTCAGCTGCTGTGATCTGCAGAGCAGCTTGATAACGAGGTGTTCTGACATCAATTTGAGGTCCTTCCTGTTTTTAAAAACATCTTGGGAGGAGGAAGAGTAAGAGAGAAGTGAGCAAGCGTTTCCTTCTTGCTAGCACTAAAAATCCAATCACAACTTTCTTTTTCACCTTCTTCTTGAGAGGTTCCCCGTAGTTCTATCCACACCAAAAGACTGGGTAAGCAGAAGAAAGAACAGGCAGGGGAGGAAAAGGTCTCAAAACTCTTATAGACCTCAAAACCTCTGATCAGAAGAGTAAAGGCTGAATGAAATCAACTTCCAGCCTTGGAGGAAAGGAGAGGGAAGGAGAAGTGAGTCAGGAAGCGAAGAAGTATCACACACAATCGGCAAGAAACATTTGTCAGCGACCCAAGGGTCCTCTTTTCCTGGGGTTGACAGGAACAAATTCCCACCATGACCAAAGAAGAAAGTGCCCCTTCCTTCAGGGCACCCCACACTGCTCACTGGTGAGCCGGGAACATTGCCCAGAGGCCACCTGCACGGACCTGTGAGTAATGCAAGGCTGGCAGCACTTTGCACTTTGCTTCCTCACTGACTGTTATCCAGCTTAACAAGTTCTCCACAGTTCAGGGAGTGTTTGAAAGGTTCAAAGTTTCTTGTTTATAAGAAGAATGTCTGTATTTATCATCGACGCAATAAAGCTGCTGAAAATAATCATCATAATCAGTGGATGCAGCCCAACAGGAACGTCACAGTCCAAGGCAGCACCCTCCCAGCCCAGATACAGCCGTCATCTGCTGATCATTAAACTCTGTGAAAGCCAACCCACAAATGAGAACCCATTGGGCAGTGCCATGACCCTTTGTCACGGGTTAAAACAAGCAACAAGGCAGGGTGAAGGACTTTGAAAATAGCCCTGTGCACACTTGCCTGCCGGGATCCAGCCTCATCTGGACGGCCTCACCATCATCATCTTGTCTAACACACCTCTCTGGGCACTCTGCACATCCTCAGATGGTCTAACCACTCCTTGGTGCTGTCTCACATGGGCTGGCATGAGGTAAGGGAGCAGAGTCTTCTAGACTCACTACTGACATTGCAACACCATCAATTTGAATACACCGCTCTAGAAGAAAAACCTTGCTTTCATTATTAAAAAGAATCTACATTTCCAAAACTGTCGCTGTCTCTGATCCACCGGCATGTCCAGGGAATATGCCATTGCTCACAGAAACATGGGAACATTCCCTCTTCATGCATGTAATCAGAGAAATCTGTGGGCTGTGTGGAAGGAGGGGGCAGGACAAGCAAACTCTCACGGACAGTAAAACCTTCTGCTGAAGGCAGAGGGGAAAGAGAAGAGTGGGAAGGCAGTACATTAAACAAAGCAGAGGAATGCACTGCTTTGTCCAGCTGCTGCTGATGATGAGCAGAACAGGCCCATGTGATGTGAAGTGGAAGAACCACAAAAATTATCACATAGGATTAATTTAAGATAGCAAACAAATGACGGCCTGCAATCCCTGATTTTATTTTCCACATCCCAGGCTCTCATGCCTATTGCCCAGGATTTATGCATTGGCATAGATGGCAAAGGTGGGACATCCACAATTCCCATACAAGTTACAAAATACTTCTCCTTTCACAGAGAATCCATCGTTTTAGTTTGTCCTGATGACTTTGTGACGTTTGTAGAGATGATAGATACTGAGTATCCCCCCGATAACCTTGGGTAAATAGAGGTGCTGAGGGTAGGAAAAGCACATTGTCCTGATCCAGGAGGTTGATAGGAGAGCACAGGTAAGCACGAGGGTCAGCAAGGGAGGTTAGAGCCTGAGTTTTGTAGAGAAAAACATTGGTTCAACGAGACTGCTGGAGAAATACGGCATGATTCTGCATGAGCTGCCTTATCAGGAGTTACACATTTATTTAACTGACTTAAAATCTTTTTAAAAATCCATGCAAGGTTTTTGGATTCTGAGGCATCATTGGCAGCACAACAAAAGAACAGAGGCTTTAAAATACTGTATTAAACAGGAAATTGTGCAGCTCTCCACTGAAAATCTCTTCCCCACCTCATTTTCCGCATTCTTCTGCGCTCTTCATCATTCTGGAAATTGAATTTTTAGGCACTCTCAAAATGGCCACAGCAGATAGTCTTGGCAAATCCAGCTCTCAAGGAGAAAGGCAGATGAAGGGGTCTGCAGCCCCACATTCTCCCTTCCTGCCATATATGACACCCTGTAGATTGTGATGAGTCTGCTGTGGAAAAGTGAATATTTTTACTTTTCTAGTTCCCCTAAGGAGTTTCTCAGTAACAACCTTTGCCTTGTAGCCTGTAGGTCAAGCAATTACCTCAGTTATATCCATTTAACAAACTGTAGCTTTCTCTTTTTATGTTTTTAATATATTCTTCAATCAGAAGGGATTGAAATAATTATAACTCACTATTTTGATTTCCTGAAAGATTTTGGGAAAGCACATTAAAATAATCCTTTACATACCTAAAGTGTCTTGCCCTCCTCAGTATTGTTTCCTCAGTTCCAGTTTTCTTGTCCTCTTTTTCATATAGAAAACTTTATTTTGTAATTTTTATTTCAAAAGGTATAAAATCTCTAGCTATCCATCTCAGTTCTCCAATAATTCTTAGCAGCCTATAAGAATGCCAGTTTCTCCAAGGATCAGTTTTTACGTGTTTTTTCCTAGCTTTGTCATGAAACTTGTAAAATGAGGAGCTGGCTCATTGTTAACCCACTTTCCACAATTTCCCTTTTTATTTTACTGCAACTCCGATATTTCAAAAACCAGCCTTCTGCCTCTCTCCTTTCCTTATCACTGTATTTCACCAACCAGCAATGCACGATCTGAGCTGCAACATTCAGAGAATCAATAATCAAAAACTTTCCCTCACCTCTCCGTGCCTCACTGAACACCAGACCATAACACCCCCTGGAAAATAAATATTTGGGATGTTACGAGGTCTGTTGTTACCAAACTCGATTCATTTCAGCCCCTTCCATGCAGGACCAATAAACACGTGCTCTTTTCACCTACAAATACCCAACAGCGTCTGCAATTAATACCTAATTAACAAACAAAAGCAGAGATGCCAGGTGGAACAGCACAAACCCATTCACAGCTCACAAAGGGAACAATTAACTCCTGCCAGCTAAGGACAGTAAGAAAAATATTTTTTTACTGAATAAAGCCCTCCTGCCAGGATTGGATGAGTTTATAAAAATAAAATACACCAGCTCCAGTTCAAGATGTGGGCTCAGAGTCAGAGATTGCTTAGGGTAGGCTGGACCAGAGGGTCATTATAATTCCCTTCTGACAATAAAACCTATAAATCCACTGTTCCTCCAACAGATTAAAACAGATTATTTATGTCTTGTTGTAAGCCATGACGTTGCTCCCACAAGAGATAAAGCAGACTTCACCACTGAATGAGCTAAAAATTGCACAAATTGGCTTCCCCCAGCAAACCTCATACTTGAACAAGGCAAAAAAATTAACAACAGCATCTGTGGAGAGGCAAAAATATCTTCACTGTTCCCAACTTGAGTGAAGACATGCTTGAGCTCCAGCCGAGGTTCAGCTGGTGGGGTTTGGCCGCCAGAGACGCGAGCTTGGTGCACGGGAGTGTCCTTGCAGGGTAAATCAGTCCTGTCCCCATCACTGGTGCCCAGAGAAGGTGGCTGCAGAAGGCTGGCCCGACAATAGGACAGCGTGCTCTCCTACTCCCTCTGCATCCTCCTCTGGGGTGGGCGGTGGGGAAGTGTCCACATCCATCCCCTGCCTCTCCTTGTTCCATTTTCTCTGAACCTGAAGCACTTTGCCAAGGGGATACCTTGGCAGAGCTTTCAGTCTGCTTCTCCTCCCAGCCCACCCTCTCTGGGTTTGCACACGAGAGTGTGAAGAGCACCGGCCCTGGTTCGTACTCAGCAAGGCAGGGATGGATCCTCTCCAGGGAGAGTTCTGCAGGCGGGCAGAGAGCAGAGTCAACCTCTCCTGCTCTCAGGCCATAAATGACACATTAATTATATTTAAGAACTTTTTCTCTTTCTAGAACTGTACAATTGTTAGGCAAGGAACATTATTCTTATTAGTACAGTGATGTTCCTTGCCTCATCCCTGGAAGTGTTCAAGGCCAGGTTGGACAGGACATTGAGTAACTTGTTCAAGCAGAAGGTGTTGGAACAAGGTGATCTTTAAGGTTTCTTCCAACACAAATCGTACTGTGATTCTGGGATAATAAAAAAGATAACTCTATGAATAAAATCTACTTTGCTCTCAAGTCTGAGTTTTCTTTGCAAGTGCTGAGTTTCTGTTGGTGCAGGTATCAAACCAGGACTCGGCAGTGCCCACGGGCACAGATTCCCCAGCCCTGCTGTCAGCTGCACATCGTGACGGGTTACACTCTGTTGTTACCATTCACGTGTTTCCCATCAGCTACCCAGGGATTTGAACCCCCCGGCACCAGGGCAGCACCTGAAGATGTGTTTGGAGGGGGACAGACGTGTTTCGGGCAGCAGCAGCTGCCCTCTGTCCCCCATCCCTCTGTCCCCCAGGGCTCATGCGATGACACTCAGAGCCCACCTGCCCGGCCCTCAGGTTTATTTTCAGCCACTGAGATGTGACACTGCACTCTGCTAAGCCAGTCACATTCCCACTGCAGCTGATGCACGCACAGTTCCCGAGTCCTGCGTGGACTAGCCAGTAAATCAGGGCTGTAAAAGTATTTTTGGCCCCCTGCCCAGTATGTGTACCTCTTAATCCCTAATTCCAATTGTGTAAACAAGGCATGACATAACGGGTGTGCCATGGAAATATGCTCTATAAAGTTGATTACCATGCTTCATCCCATTAGGACAGCAGTCTCTGTAAAACTCTAGATAAGGCTAAAGCAATTTATTTGTGTTTCTAAAGGAGATGGGCACATTTTGGCTTTTCAGGCTATGATCAAACTTGACAGGCGGACTTCAGAGCTGCTTTGCAGCTCTTATAACAGCTCATTTCAACCTGTACTGGGTAGGAATTTTTAAAACAGATATCCTAAAAGGTCACATCAACTGTGGCCGTTTGTCAAGTATGCAAAGCGGGAGAGCATAAAAGGCCTTGGACTGCCTGGGTGACCTCTTCAGCCAGAATGTCAGTCCAGCTCCTGCGTGCATAGGCAGCACTGGGTGCTTTTGGAGGTCAGGAGCTCCAGGCATTAGAGAAAAAAGAGCTGTGGCCATGTCCCCATGCAGCCAAGCTGACTGTCACAATAGGATTTTGTGCTGGGATGACAGGAGGCAGCTGTGCTCCCCTTGTCCATCCAGCAACCTCCAACAGCCTCATCCAGCTCACAGCTCCCACCTGCAGCCTACGCATCAGGCCTGAAACTCCCTGCTCCGGATCACCCGCAGCACCTGTGGCAGAGCTGGGGCCCGAGCCCAGGTCTCCTGAGTCCCCTCCCAGAGCTGCCAGCTGCTGGAGGGCAAGAACTCAGGTCAAGACTTCCCTACAACCCCCACTTCCCATGGCATTGCAGCTCCAAAGGGAACCAAACACCCATCACAGACTTCAGTTCCAGGGGGAATTGTGGACAGGCAAAACCCAGAATTGCTGAGCTTGGATTTTCCATCCTTCCTTCATGGGTTGAGGCCAAAATTCTCAAAAAACACAAGGAACCTTCCTTGAACCTGCCCCAGGTTTGCAGCAAGCAGGAAACCTTTGCAGCTTCTGATTTCACTTACAAATCAGCTCTGAGGAAAACAGCTACTGCGATAGAAGGCGTTAAAAATTGATATAATTAACACAAATCAAGGGTATTATATGTATCAACTTGTGCATGAGTTCAAAAGCTCGTTTTAAAGCCATAGAAGCCAAGGAGTTTTTCCATTACCTCAAAAAGAGCTGGATAAAGTCTTTTACTTGTAGAATAAAGCCCGTAGCAGCTGGTAGGGTTACTGAACCAGCTACAGCAGCCTTGTGCTGTGTTATAAAGACATCTCTGTCGCTGGAGAAGAAACGATAACGTGCATTCATAGATGCATTTTTTAACCTGATTCTTTAGGCACCCCCATCTCCCACCCTCTCCCTCTGTCACCTCTTGAAAAGGTTTTTCAGACTGGAACTGTACTTGAATTTAGTCTAATTGGAAGGAAATGTGAGACCCAAATCTTGGTTCTCATTGGCATGGAGACACTTGCATACAATCACGGTATGCAAAACAGCAGAAGTCTGAATTCATAATTGGACGTTCCAAAATGTAATTATGAAAGATGAAATGCTCCTTTCAATGAGAAGGCTGTAAATAGAATAATTAATTTTGTGTTTGCTTGAACAATTCTGTATTATGGACCTTACACTGGAACTGAAATTAATTAAGTGCACCAGGATTTATGGAGGAGGTGAAGAGAGAGGGAAAAAAAAGAATTAATCTGAAGTAAAAGATAGATGACTTTGTGAGTGTAATGATGCGTTAGTCTGGGGTATTCTTTAACAAATTTAGCAGGCATGTTCTGGGTACAAACAGCACTCACTGACAGAATTATCTCAACTAATGCAGCTGCTGGACTCTGAGCAAATTGAGATTGCAGATGAGTACTTTAGATTTAGAGCTATTAACCCTCTGTGTGCTGGAGATGTGTTTCCATTCCCTGCGTGGGAAGGTCGGCTGTGTGTCCCCTGTGCCAAGGTCTGCAGGACGTGGCCGTGCAGCAGCTCCCCGGGCTTGTGTGAGCACACACAACTCACATAAACTCACAGGAACACACACAAACACATAAATACACACAGAAACACACACAAACACACGTAAATACACACAGGAACACACACAAACACATAAATACACATACAAACACATAAATACACATACAAACACACATAAACTCACAGAAACACACACAAACACACATAAATACACACAGGAACACACAAACACATAAATACACATACCAACACATAAATACACATACAAACACACATAAACTCACAGAAACACACACAAACACACATAAATACACACAGAAACACACATAAATACACATACAAACACACAGGAATGCACATAAATACACACAAACACACAGGAACACACACAAACACACGTAAATACACACAGGAACACACAAATACATAAATACACAAACACACAGGAACACATGAATTCACACAGGAACACACAAACACAAAAAAATACACACAGGAACACACAAACACACACAAATACACACACAAACACACAGGAACACACATGAATTCACACAGGAACACACACAAACACACAAGAACACACGTATTGGCAGGGTTGGAGTGCAATTGCCAACCTCAGGCAGTTCTGGGGGAACAGCAGAGAAGAGGCAGAGCACTCACAGGAAAGGGAAAGGAAATGAGGAGAGCAGAGTTCAGAGTTACGTCTCTCAGTGGACTCAGGGAAAGAAGGGACCGTGGCCACGGCCAGTTGTGATTTTTGAAGCAAACAAAGCCAAAGTGAGCAGCCAAAGGAATAACTGTAAACCAAACAGCTTAGCTGTGACAAGCTGTTCCTGAGGTCTTTTCAAATGGAAACCCAGAGTTATTCCTTTTCTCTGCTAAGCTCAGGCTATAAGAACTCAGGTGTAAAAATCTCTTCCAATGCTTCATTCAGGACTAAGGCACTTTCCAGCCCTAAATGAATGAGGGATTTCAGATTTACCAGCCTGGCAGAGACCCCTGAGACAGCCGGGGCAGTAAGCACTTCCAACATCCGGAGCAGGCACTCAGAAGACATTTCCAGTCCCATAAACATTATGCCTTACTGGTATAATTTTGAGTAAAATAATGCAATTGGCCACAGATTCAGGAATAATCAATGTGATACTTCCCCTCCTCAGAGTCACTCTGAGGCAGCACTTTGTGAGGCGTTGGCTCGGCTGTGCGGGGTTCCTGCGCCGTGCAGGGACACTGGAGTTCAGCACGTTGTGCCTGTGGAGTGTCAGCTTTCCCTGCCCAAGAAGCGGCCGCTGAGAGACACAGCAGCTGGAACCAGCCCCCTGGGAATTTTTTGAGACTCTGGGAAGCAACCAGTGAGGATGTGCTGGTGCAGCCCTGCAATGGAGGGAGAAGAACAAGTATGGAAGAGAAGATCCCTTATCTCTGCTTTATCATCTGCTCCTCCTCTGCTGGGATTTCTTTGCTTGGGAAGAACTTTCTCAAGGCTGATTTTAATCCTTAGTGGGATAGGATTCCTTGGTGTAGGACCTCCTTTTCTTTCATGGACATCTGCTCCCAAAGGCTGACAATCCAGTTAGCACAAGTTGTACCACAGTTTATCAAAGTTCAGCATGACAAACTCCTTCAAAGTCACTTCTCCTTGGAAAACTGTGCTTGGTGAAGTCACAGGGATGGGAAAGCTGTGAAATCCATACCCCTCAGACATGACCTGGGATGCTCACAGCCAGGGCAGGTGGTCGAGTGTGAGTCTGAAACGTATCCCTGCTCTTATCAGATCAAGCTGTTCCCAAGCCTCTGTGTTCCCTCCGGGCTGGAGGAGACTCCACGGAGACGTGACTGCTTTGTCCCAGAAACTGAAGCACCACAGTGTGAGAATAAGGGCCTCGTTCCTCAGGGAATAAAGAGCTGGGATTGCAACTTCTAGGAGTTAGAAGCTGCCTGGAGGGTGGTTCCCCAATCCCATCCATTGATCTCTGGGTAGCAGAGTGCTCTGGGGTACAATGCCTATTTGCTTACTAATATTTGTTTTCATTTTCCACAATAAAATGCTAAATATGAACTACGGTTACTCTGCCTTAAATTGCAACAAGAGCTGCATTTTCCACTTGCTTGGTTATAGCTCTTTAAGTGATACATTATATTGTTTGCCAGAATACTTCTACAAAGTCTTTGCTTCATTTAACTTGTAGAACAATTCAGCCAGATTGGTCTATAAAAGGTGTACTTAAAATCAGGATTACCCCAGGACTCAAAAGTGCTGGGTGCTAAAACGCAGCCTCTCATTTCCCATGGCCTTCTGAGCATCTGAACATATTTATACCTTCTGCATTGCAGCAAACTTAATCAGAAGGACAGGCTTGCTAACATCTGTGCATTCCATTCACTTCTGGAGTCGTCTCAATCTCTTCTGAAACCTGATTCTGGCTGTCAGAGCGCATAGCTCTCCATGCTGCGTATTATTTGGACATGTAGACATCTGTCATCAGGAAGTGTGATAGATGGTTTTATTAACCCACACAGGCAAAGACTGTGACAGCGAAGGACTCTTATACAGGGAGAAAGTATCCTGAAAACCTTGCAAGTCTGCTCCACACTTTTCCCAGCCTGTGGCTGTGGCGGGGACCGGACACTTGGAAGAGGAAAATACGTTACACGTCTCAAGATGGGCATATTCCCCCCCAACAGCTCTGGCCAAAATAAGTGAAACAAGTACCACAGGTGATAGGGCTCCTCCAACAGCAGAAGGAGAAATGAGGAAGGAGGGGAGGCTTAGATTGGATATTAGGGAGAAATTCTTCCCTGTGAGGGTGGTGAGGCCCTGGAACAGGCTTCCCAGAGAAGCTGTGGATGCCCCGACCCTGGAAGTGTCCAAGGCCAGGTTGGACAGGGCTTGGAGCAACCTGGGATAGTGAAAGGGAACCCTGCCCATGGCAAAGGGGTGGAATGAGATGAGCTTTAAGGTCCCTTCCAACCCAAACCATTGTACAATTCTATGATGAACTGATCTCCAACAGCAGAAATTCCTGAAAGTGGGAGGGTTCACAGCAAACTGCAGCCAGACTGTGTTTTACAAATAAGTTTAAGGAAAATGGAAATCTGTTTTAATAGAAATCATCACAAAGATTTCATTTAAATCAATCATGAACTAAACACAAATTCACCAACTAGTCCCCACAGCTGTTTTTTCTTCTCAAATTCTTTCTCCTTCCAACCTCCCACCTAGCAGTCACCTGCAGGCAGGACTTTGCACCAACAAACGCTAAGGCAAAGTCTAGAACTAAACTGGAATTTTTGGATGCTTAGTTTTGGGGTTTGGTCTGTATCCCCGTGTAGTTCCAGCCTGAGTAGGGACAATCTTTTCTGCCTCCCAACCTTCCAAAAATAGTCAAATGCAATTAATCCTTGCTGGGTTTCCATTTCCCATGATTTTAGGATTCCTGTGCTGAGCTTCCCAGAGGACTGAGACCAGATACAGACAGGAACTTGTCCCTACTCCTTCTTTATCAAAAAGCCTCTTACTGCTGCAGCCAGTGGCTCACAGCTAGGAAGTGACAGGGCTGGTTTTGGGTGTCCAGGGTGTCCTTCATTTTTCCCTCTTCTTGCTGTCCACCTGCTTGAAGCTGAGTTTTATTACTTTTTTTTTTAATTTTGTGAGCAACGTGGTTCCCCCACACTCCCTCTGAGCCTGCATTTGAGTTGAACCCCCCAAAAAACACCAGTACATGTGTGTGTGTGCTGGGTGACACATACCACATTAACTGACATCTAAGGATGTAGAGCTACATACTGTGGTGCTGGTGAATTTTCTCTTTCTAAGGGCACCAGAAAGATGAATAAGATAAAATCAGTTGTATCTTTTTATTTACAAAGGCAAAGGATTGCACTCTGTGTTTCTCCATTTGGGAAAAGCTGCATTTGGAACTTTAGATCTGTATGTTTTGGGTTGTTTTATATATATTGCAAATATTTCAGGCTAATCCATGTTGTTACGTCCCATGATGCTGCTGCAGACTGTGAGAGATGGATAGATAGTGATTTCCTTTAAGCCCTCATTCCTGGAAACAAACGACTGTCTAGAAAACTTACATTCAAAAACAAAAGGAAAGAGATTGGTAAAATTTCTGTGTATGGGAAATCTGAAAATAGGATTTAAATGGAAACAAGAACTTCGCAAACAAGACAGGATTTAAAATTTTATATGGAGCAATGAACAAGCAAATTCATAACCTTGAGCTGATTTTTGTCCACTTGCTTTGACAATGATGCTAGGCACCACATGCAAAAAATAACATTTTATCTCATGCAGATATAAAAAGGTTTATTTTCAGAAACATCCTGTCAATAAAAGCAGAAAAAAAGGCAAATTTCCCTAATCACTGCAGCAGGATAACTCAAACTAATAACATAACCTGCAATTTTGCAGTTTTATATTATTAGAAGGAATGAAAAAAAACCCTCACCAATCCCCCTGACACTGATTCATCAAATAAATTAACTGTGTTCATCATTTAACTCTCACTGGTCAAATAGGGTTAAAATTCTTGGATCTAATTCACATTGCTAATTTTGCAAAGGGAGGGAAAGCACAGTGGGATAGCAGGAGCCAAATCTGCTATTTTGCCATAACTGACTGAACCTTGGGGGCTGGTGTTTTATTCTCGTAATATTTCTTTTAATAAAGAAGTGCCTGATTAAAACAGCCTTTTAGAAAACATTAATGCAGGAACTAAAAAAAAAAAATTTCAAGTGAACTCAAATAGATTTTCTCTGGTGCGTTAACATCGCATTTAGGATAATGGATAAGGAGAAGGACGGATTCTGTAGGTATAAATCAATAGGCGAGGGGGCTGATGAAACTGCAACCTGTGAAAGCGAAGCCCTGGTGGTTTGTGATATCATCAGGAGCCCGAGATTCATTTGTTTGACAGTCCAGGCTCCTGCATTCATTATTTTAGCAACAGGACCACGATGCACACGTTAACCAGGCAGCCAACACACCCTCACTCAGATCCCCTACAAGCACCTGGGTTAAAGCAGAAATCCCAGCTGGCTTGTCAGTAGGATACGTGAACAGATTATCCCTTTTATTATGGTAAGAAAACTGACAGAGAAGGGGAGGTTATGGAGAGACAGAGGCATTACTGGTAGTTTTGGAGTAGCCCCACCACTGGTCACGCTGGCCGGTCACACACCTGGCAAGGGCCTGGCTCTGCCACTCTTGCAGGGCTCAGTGCTGCCTTGACGAAGATGTGTTAATGATTTCATTAGGATTTCAAGGGGAGTGTGGTCGGTGGCAGCACGGATAAATGAACAACACTCTGCTCCCAGCCTGCTCTCTCAGTGGTTTCTGCCTTTGAATTTTCTCTGGCTGAAAATAAAAGTTTCAAGAGACAAATTTTGGGTTTGCAAGAAAAAGAAAAAGAGTTAATGCAAGTCAGTCAGGTGCTGGAAACCCCAACTAACCTTCTGTACTCTCTATTCTCTATACAGATATCTCACTGCTCATTTTTCTTGCAGGCTTATGACCAAATCCTGCTCACCTCGTGCTCCATCTAAGGGCCTCTGAAACCCCATGGAGGGGCCATTGATTTTAATGGCTGTTGGATCAGACCCTTGCACTTACGGATAGCCCCATTAATTTCACATGGCCTGCTGATGTGAATAAATTTTCCCGTTTGGTCCCAAGTCTGTGACTTCCATAGCCCTGGGAACAGACAGAAATCCCTGTCCTGTTCTGCTGTACAGTCTATCCCATCCAGCTGGAGTTAAGTGTACCTCATTACTCAGGGAAATTTGGATTTGGACAATTCTTCACTGATAAACAACATATTGCTATAATTAGCAAGTGTGGACTGGGAATCCTGGAAATGGACTCTGTCCAATCTGTCAATTTAGGAACATATTGTTTAATTTACACAGTGCAGCACATTATGCAACCTGAGAAGGCTCCCCCAGAGCAGGCCCAGAGCAGGGCTCGATGCTGCCTCCAACTTTGGAAAGCAGCTTTCAGCTTCAGACGTCAATTTTGACACTCTTCTTCTTCCTCTTGGCCTGTTCATCTAGGTTGAAAGTGAAAGAGGCTGAAAAGGTTGAAAGAGGCCACACACAGCTCCTGTACAACCACTGCCAAGATGTTTTTACAGTTAAACCTGAGGATCCCCATTTTCCAGAAGGAAAGTCTCCTCTTCTGGAAGACTTTGTGCAACGAGTGTTGTGAGGGGGACAGTACAGTCCAAATCATAGAACCATAGAACCATAGAACCATAGAACCATAGAACCATAGAATTATAGAATCATAGAATCAGAGAATTATAAAATCATAGAAGCATAGAATCATGGAATCATAGAATGGTTTGGGTTGGAAGGGACCCTAAAGACTACCTTAATTCCAACACTCCCACCATGGGCAGGGACACCTTCCACTACCCCAGGTTGCTCCAAGCCCTGTCCAACCTGACCTTGGACACTTCTAGGGATGGCGCAGCCACATCTCTGGTCATTCAGACTTTCTTTGATCAACCTGTACTGGTGTCTGACCACCTTCACAGAGAAGGATTTCTTCCTTATATCCAATCTAAGCCTGCCCTCTGTCAGCTTGAAGCCGTAATGGTTGTCCTGAAGTGCCAGGCTCAACACTCAAGCCCCCGTGCTGATGCACTCAGGCTCTGGGAGTTCTGAGCTGCAGGGTGAGAGAAGCCAACCATCCTGGAGTGCAGCAAAAAGTCCAAAATGACCATCCAGAACCTGCTCCACAGCGGGATGTTTGTTTTGTTTGTAAATTACCATGAAAACACAAACAGAAATGCACAGCAGAGTAGTTTTAATACAAATATACACCATTGAATTTCCACACAGGCCAACCAGAGTCACTGAACATCACATTCTGCCTCACATTCTTCAGGACAGATTCTTCTTCAGTTTTCAGACTTCTCCTTCACTCCCCTGCTTGTCTTCTAATCAAAGCAAACCACTCCAACTTTTAAATGAAACTAATTTTCATATTGCCCACATATACATACTGTTAAGAAATTACAGTGACAGTGATAAAAAATGTTAATTTTTCTTTCCAGATGCTTGTAAAACAGCCTTAACATATGTCCGCTGTTTAATTAACAGAGCGGCAGCATGGTGGAGGGAAGCCAAACTAATAATTTAAAGAAGTATTCTCCCTCCCTTGATTTGAATCCCAAAACACATCCATCATGTGCATTTCTGAAACTGCAAAAGATTTAATTTTCTGAACTTTCAGCAAACATCATAAAACAAGTCAAAGAGAAACCTGAAGTCAGGAGTCATCGCCTTTGAGAGAGTTCAGCTTCAGAACTTGCACAGAAATTCATCTCGTTAAGTGACTAAAAACTCCAGTGCACTTTTTTTTTTTTTAATTAGCTTTTATTGTCACCTTCTGCTGGGTGGCCAAAAGGTGCCATTTTGCTGCTCAGGTTCTGGTTTTGAGCTGCCTCCTTGCACAAGATTGATGAGGAAGCAATTCCTTCCTCCAAGCAGAGCCAAGATGAAGCCAGTCACCTCACCCGCTCACAAAGTCTTTTTCTGTAATATTTGTGCACTACAAAATTTCTGGGGTCTGTCTTTCCTCCCCAGGAAGCACAGACATGCCACTGCCCCAGCTGGCAGGTGGGGGGCTGAGACAGTTTAAATTGCACGTTCAACACATGCATTTTAACTAACTCCACTTTTGGAGTCATTCCATAGTCCAAGCCCTGGAAAGGGAGCAGTGAGGATGCTGAGGGTCTTGGTGTGAGGTGAAGGTCTCACTCTTGCAGTCCAGAGGCACCAGCCCAGCACAGCGCTGATAACCCAGGCTCTGCTCTGCCAAGGGCAGCATTGAGAGTCTGAGATGGAGCAAGCAGAGCAGAGGGAGAAAGTGCTGCTCTCTGAGCTCACATCTGCTTGCAACGCTCCTCTTTGCCCCCTCTCAAAGACGAGGCCATAGGGACAAGGCAAACGTAAAACTGTCACTTGCAGAATTGACACAGAGGTCTCATCTCTGAAGCCAAAGTGAACTTCCCGGCAAAGGCCTTGCTTTCTCTGAAAGCACATCGAGAGCTTCATCCCCCTCTGCCCTTCGTGTCTGGGATGACTGTAGGTTATTTAAAGGTGCAAAAAGCTCTCCTCACCTCCTTCCCCCTCTTGTCAACGAACAACAGCTTGTATGTAGAAGGGATGAAATCCCTCCTGGAGGTTATTCTGAGATCCACGGGGGAGGAGGAGGTGCCACCACAGCCATTAACCTCTTCTGGGATAACCAGACACACAGAAAGTCAGCACTGCCCACTACTCACAGCCAGGAAATGATGCTCTTGGCCCCCATCCTCTGCAATGCTAATGACTCCTCCCGAGGGACCAATATGCCTGGGGAAAGGAGTTTGTGTTTTATCAACCTGATGGAGCAGCCTCTGTTCCCACTGAGACACGCTGGTGTAAAAGACAAAGCAGCATGGTGCCAGCTGGGGAAATACACCCTTTCCTCTGTGGAAAGGAAGAGATTTGTCAAAGGTGATGTTGTATTTTATTAGTGTATTGAATGGGAGAGCAAATTAAAAGACTTCTGTTAAATATTAACAGGAAGAGGAAAGACGGGGACGGAGCATTTTCCTTCTCCGACTTTTGTAGGGAACGGTCATAAAGCAACTCAGATATTAATCTGCTGATAGATTAGAGACTGTGAGTGTTAATTGACCCTTTGATCTCCCAGTTGTTATTTTGGGTCTTACAGGGAGGGATATTAATGAATCTGAAGTTATTAAATGAATTCCTCACTTGCTGTGGCAGCATTTGGCTCTCAACAGAGAGGATCCCTCTCGGTTGGCCCTGCTCTGGCTGGAGTTCTCGAAGGGGTGGAGACAGACAGGTCCTGCATGACAGGCAGGATGAGAGGACCCAGCTGTAGTTTACAGACAGTCCTCACACTCTACAAGACTAAAGGCAGTTGAAAACTCCCCAGCTTGAAATCGAGGGCATTTCACGATCTCTTGGACCAGCATCACTCCTAACTCCGGCACAGCTCAAAGCCAGGGGATCTGTTTATCACTTTCCTCCTTTCAGGGCCCATCAGCAGGGTGGTACAAACAGACCTGGTCAAATTTCCCCAGGTATCTGTATCCCTGGAGCAGCTCTGTACCCTTTGAGAGGGTTACAGCAGGCAATTGTTTTGCCTTGTTTTCTACATGGAACCTCAGGCTGTGTTTTCCAGAGGTCCTGCTCCCTAACTGTGAGACCACTTAGGCCATGGACAAAGTCACTGTCCTGTGGGAGGGACTGAATGGCAGAAACCCTGCAAAAGCCTGAGCTGGGCTTGTTCATGTCACGGCCTTACGTGTTACTGGTGTCATGATCAGACAGAATTCCTCCAAGGCACACAGAAAGTGGAAGGACCATCTTGGACGGAGCTTCTTCTTAGTCTTAAAGCTGGAGATAAACACTTGGGAAAAAAATTGCAGGCAATGAGTCAGTTAATATAGCAGGGCCTTTCTCCAGAAACCTGGCCAGCCCTTCCCATTACAGAGCTAGTCTTTGGCTAGCTCTCCAAAGGAGGCTCAGTGACTGTGTACATTAAAAATGCTATCACCATTATGGGCTCTTCACTAAAGGTACAAGAGCATGACAAATATATGTAATTTGCAAATTGGCTGGTCTTTTGCAATAATTTAGAGACACTAGTTAGCGGCAATAGAAATCTAACAATTACTGATGTTTAAGGTTTGCATTGTTGCTCTGTGAATATTTCATGCATAAATGAACTTCCCCTGGACCAACTGCTGTTTCTGATGAGGCGCTCTGAGGCTTTATTGCCAAATACACAGCGGGGCTCCCCCAATGAGCCACATAACGGATGATGCATCACCTTCGCAGCTTAAATAATGCAGAGTATCTGCATTTTATAGAGTGGTGGTACACTTTATTTACATATCAACTGAGTGGCCAGGCTGAATATGAAGAAATATGTGAAGGAAAGAACATGGCACTGTTAATATTTCATATTAGCAAGCACCCTGCAGGAAAAGCCTCGGCAGGCTGAGATGAGAGCTTATCTGCCTGGTTTCTGTGCGTGCATGTCTCTCTCTGAGAAAATCTCTTGCAAAATTGATGCAACAAATGTCTTTTCCCATTCTTGTGAACTTTTTCAGCATTATTGAAAACAAAAGGCGCAGACTGCTAATCAGAGATTGACTTTTCAAGTACCATTTGTCTGGAAAGAGAATGAAGCCCACCCTTAAAATCTCATCCTGTTCCTTCCCAGGGCTGCTGGGAGATGTAGTCTTCCTCTCTATCACTCTGGCGAGAGCTGCTGGGTATTTCTGCTCATAGGAAGGCCACCTACAAAGCCTCATCAACCCGCTAGGACTGCAAGGAGGCCCAGACCTCATAGAAAAAGCATCATCCAAAGTGCAGAACTGTTGCAACAGCTGATGATACTTCCTATGTCAATGAGTCTGGGTTGATGGCAGGGGAAAATAATATATGAAAGCAAGAACTACTTCTTCCCTATGAATAGTGTGGCTTGCACATCATAGTCTATATGGGACTGTATCTCAGGGTATGGACTCTCTTTCTGAAGCAGATTATCCAAGCATTCACACTTGAACCCCACATTAAGTCCTTTGTCCTCCATGAAAGCCCATCAGATCTCATCCCAAAAAGGTCTTGCCCAGGGGACTGGCCCAAGCCCTGGGATGTTGGCCATCACTCTTGTCCCTTCATAGCAAAGAGTTCCAGTGGCCAAACATGGCAAGGATATTAAATTCTTTAAAGCAGCAATCTGCACCCTCCATGGACAGAATGGCCCAACAGAGCACAGGTACCAACTCTTCATCTGCTTTTCTGCAGGACTGGTGGGGATGTGTCTGCCCACCACAACTTCCTTCTCTGTCCAGCATCTGTTGGCAGTGTGCAGCATCTCCCTCACATTATGCCTCATCCAAAGAGGAACTGATGTGTACCAGCCCTTTTTTGTACAAGCCCATTAAAATTCCAATGCAAATAACCGGATTCATAACCTGAGCTTCACTGAGAAACACAGTTTCCTGCTTTACCCAGTAATGAAATTATTGGTTGTGCAGATGCTCCATTTCTAAGCTAATTCAATCTCTGACTGGCTTTTTTGAGGCGGGATGTGTGAGGGCAGGGGAGTGAGGATGTGCAGGTTTGTGTGCGTGTGCACACAGCCCAACACATCCGCACAGCATGTTTCCCAGCACACAGATCCACAGGCTATTTAGTTAGATAGCCAATTATAATTATAAATGCAATGGGAATACCAGCAGTATATTGTATAGACACGATTAAAAATAAACTGGGAAAGCTAAAAGCAGCTTAGTCGCCAGAAACTAATACACTACTGGGGCAAGTTGTGGAAATGCCTGATTATTCTCTTTTGCTCACTCCATCCCTGGGGGATCTTCCTGAACTGTTACTTTAACTGCACAACTTGCCTTTTCCACTGTGATAGTCAGCAGATGAAGCCCTTCACATTTAAGCGTAATAGTGCCAGAGAGACCAACTGCTCCTAAGAGTTACGACCTATAAATGCCGCTTCTGTGTCAGAATGAGAATATGCCACTGAAGATGCTGAAGTCTGCAGAGGGTTTGCTTGACAATTCATGCAGGCCATTAAACTTACTCCTCCCCTCGTCCCCCCAGCATTGTGTATGCTGGGATTTCTTGCTTTGCTTTCACAGCTCTCTGAGTAGCTCCTCCAAAGCTGGCAAGGACTGAGCACTTTATCCCTGGCACAGAGTGTATGGCACAGCATTTGTTCAAGTTGCACTTCTCTTCACCTGTCATGGCTAATGAGAGCTGCAGGACAGACTGCCTGCACTCCCCTGTATCAGATGTGGATGTCCTTACCCAGGGCGGAGAGAAAATGGAGATGGGCATCCAGTGATGCCAGGCTGAGACAAGGAGTGCTGTAAAGCGGATATAAAGCAGCCCCCCGTACCGGGCGGTTGCAGGTGCAGGTGGTACTGCCCTTTTCCTTTGCACGCAGCCTTCTCCATCCAGTCTCACCCTTTCCTGAAGGTGGTTTGGGGGGCCTGGAGAGGGAACAAGAATTATTTATATTTCTCCACACCACCCAGATGTTTCTGGCCAACTGAACAAGAGGGATTTCAGTCTGCCTTGGTCAGGACAGGATTACTTCTTTGCCTGAAGTGTATAGCAAGAGGAATAACAATAGCTGAGAGCAGGGTTGGGGTTTTTTGACTCATAACAGTTCTGGCCGTAGTTGAAAACCCAACTCACTGCAGCCATAAGCACAGCTCAATAGAAATGCAGGGATTCACACCACACTAACATTTAGCTCAACATCCATATTTACTCAGGTTCAAGACAGAGATATTTAATATTTACTTATTTTGGTTATCACTTAGACCCTGACAGCTGGTCCCCAAGGCAGGAGCAGATACATCATGGCATGCACAAGCAGTGTAGGACACAGACAACACAGGTCCATACACCCACTAGTGTTCCTGCCCCTTTTCCTTTCAAGAAAAGAGAGTTTTTGAGACCTTGGGAAAGGAGAAAAAGCACCTCTCTGAGAGGAACAATAGTGCAGAAAACCCCATGGCTTGGTGTTGCTCGCCGCTGGGGGTGGCAGGGCAGAAAGGAAAGCCACAGGCAGCAGAGGGGATGAGGCCGGGGTGAGTGAGGAGCCCTCTCTGCAGGGCAGGCCCAGGCAGGGCTGTGCAGAAAGGCTGGACCGTACAGGCAGTGCAGCTGCAGGAGAGTGACAGACCCTCTGCAGCGAATGGAGGCAGAGCATCATACAGGCAGCTGCTCTCTGGATGGGAAAAGGGAGTAGGACAGAGTACTGAAAGGCTGACAGGCAGGACTGACTCCACTTGGGGTGTTATTATGGTCCATATCACCTTGAAATCTGGAGGAACAAGCCTGTGATAGCCCCAGCCTGCGGACAGTGAGATGCTGCCATCCCCGCTCCCACTGCATCCCATCCCAGGGTCCTCACTGTGGCTCCTTCCCCGCCCCATCAGCCTCTCCCCTCTCCATCCCCGCGGCAGCGGTGGTGGCTGCCGGTGCCACCAGCGCGCAGGGAGGAGGCAGCAGCTGATTCGGCAGCCACTTGACCAGAGATGCTGGTTGAATCGGGACCGAGACGGGGAGGGGGAAGAGCTGAGGATCCTTTTGAGGCCGCCACCTGGGACTGGCGGCACTTCTACTAATGCACAGTGAACAGCTAAATCATACATTATTGATTTGTCAGACGTATTTGCATATAAATAAGCATGATCATTCATACAAACCTTAATGTTGTTGTTCTCCCTTTAGTGTTGTGATCACAGATGAATGACTCTAGTTAGACACAATTCAGGAAAGCTTGTACCACTGCAGCAAAGTAAGCTGCTGATTTAAAACTACATTTATTGGAGCATGTAAGTGTGACAGTCTATTGGTGAATTTGGGGATAATTAGTCTAAAAGACAAGATAAATGAATCCTGAAAGTGGTATTGTGATGAAGAAATGATCCCTCCATGTTAGTAAAGCTTTGATGCCAGAAATATTGTAAATGATAATTAACTGGGAAACACAGAGGAATTATATTTCAATTGTATTTTCAAAAGGACTTAGAATTTTACAGGCAAATTGATTTGGTTCTCCCCCTCCCCCAGCCCTGTGATCATGAAAGATTGTCTAATTTACAACATGAACTATGAAGCCTATGACAAATAGCTGGCTTGCTTTTATGCATCTTGTTTGTACGTTTCTCCCCGGTAGATATCTGTTTATTGTTTTTAAGCAAACCAAGACATGTATTTTTCAATTAGTCTTTCCCTAGGCCTAATCTAGACAGATCTGCAGGCCAGCACAACACACTGACCCATGAAAATTATATCTGCTGTATTAATTCATTAAGCATTGCAGGATCAAGCTGTAAGATCTCACTCCCCGATAACATCAGCAGCATGAGCAGGGTTAGTCTGCATCCCTCCCCTGAAAAGAAAATATTATAGATTGTGCAATGCAGGGGAAACATTGCTTGCTAACACTTCATTTTAATTGTCCTAAATTAGAGCTGAAGACTTACAAAACTGTGCGTGACAGCCAATGAATACCAAATGAATTCATTAGGATCAAGGCTGTTACAATGAATAACTAACGAATCTATAACAACAGCTATATCCTTTATGCCTCAGCTGGCGGCTGCAGCAGGGAGCCCTGGAGGGAGCTATCCTGACCCCGAGGCCAGCACACTTTGCCCCATGCCAGCCTCTAATTGCAGCTCTGGGGGAAGCTGGTGTCACCTGGATTGCTCAGGGTTAGGGGAGGAGTGCAGGTGGATGGAGAAGGGGAATCAAACAGGACAGTGCAGGTGAATTGCTGGAGCAGGGCACAACCAGCAACCCCTGAGCTTCAGAACGTCCTGCCTGGGCTCCACAGGGCCTAGATGCAGCTGGAGTCACATCCTGCCACTTGTTCCAGGGTATCCCAGCATTGCTGCTATTGAGTCCTGCCTATCTGATGGTATTATCAGACTGAAACCCACCTATAATCACCCATAACTGGTGCATCAAGCTCAGCACATGCACTCTGATCCATCCCAGAGGATGTAAGTGTCCCATGATGGTTTGGACTGTTCCTGTCTGTGCTCTGGGCAGGGTGTCCCTGGTGAACACAGAAAGATGTTGGTAAAGGAGGAAAAAAAAGAAGAGAAACACCTTCATATGCAAGGAGTTAGCACCTTGTGTTTCTCTGGGGGGACTCACCATAACTCATACAAGATTCCATGAGTTGGAACTATGAAAGAAGGGGGGGAAAGGGGCTTTTATTACTATGGAGAGGTTTTATATGGTATTGTCTTCCTTAGCAGAGGATATTAATTTTTTGGGTGGCTATTCAATGGAAGAAAATACAAAAGACAATGACTCAGCTAAGTGGCCTCTCAAACCACTGCAGCTGTTTCAGGGAAGGGAGCCTTGGAGCAGGAAGGCATGAAGACCGCCCTGCCAGGGAGCATCTCAGGACGCTGCAGATGATACCAAACCATCACCAGGTTTCTATCAACAAGAAAGACGAAAACACTGTACAAAAGAATTTCTGCTAATTGGATGCTCAAAGAAACACACGAGAACCAGGGCAACGCTTTGATCTGCATCGCTACATCCACGCTGTTCGTCCCCAAGGGATGCTGAATTCTTCTTCCTCTGGTCTAGGTTCCCATATTCTTTTGCGGAGACCCAGTGGTTGTGAGGAGGAGGGAATATTTCTGAGTTGAAGAAAGATGTCCAAATGGCCCAGAAATTTGCCAAAGGTCTCAAGCTAATGGCGTTTGTTTCTTTTAAAAGAGGAGTCCCAGTGTAAGTAGAAAGGTGCTCAGCCTCACTGCCTCTCTGGGCTCAGTGCAGCCTTAAAGGCTGAGGTGATGAAACCTGGCAGGAGAATTCTTGCCTCCAGCTTTCTGCCCCACTCCCTAAATAACTGTTACTTTCCTCAAAAGGAAACATGTTCCTGACATGAGCTCCAACATAGCTTCACCGGCACTTTCCACTTTCCATTTGCAGGGAAGCTGCAGGGATTGGGACATAAATGTCTGTTGCTTGGACATGGAGCAGGATAGACTGCAAGGGGCAACTACTTCTTAACCTCACTTCAGCAAAGTTTCCTGAGCCAGCACATCTTGGTCAATGTTTCAAAGTGATTTTGAGGTCTTGGAACAAAAATCCTGGGTTTTGTATGAAAAATTGTTTGGATTGTAAGGAAGAGACTATTGGAACCCTGGGGAAATGAGTTCTAGACAGGAGACAAACAGAGCTGGGAAAAGGAGGGACAGGCAGTAATCATCCTCTGAAATCCAGAGAGCAGGAGTAGGGCCCCTGCCCTTGCTGATGTGCTTTTGGGAAATGCAGCTCATCCTGGAAAAAGAAAATAAAAGCCAAGCATGTGCAGGGAGCCTCTCTGGTGTGCAGCCTCCGCCTCCGTTCAGCCTGTTTGCAAACTCTCTCTATGCTTATCATCATGTAATTGAAATAATGTGTATTGACAGAGACTTGAAAACAACTGCTCAATTTTCCTGAAAATTCAATTAAACTTCGTTTATTCTGGGGATCGATCCAATTAAAAGGGGGGAAATTTCAGATGGTCCGAGCCTTACAATCCATCTTAACACACTGTGTCTATCACCGTGATGTAATAATTCCCCCAATCAATGCTTTAAAAGCATTTAGCAGTCTTGATAATGAACTTTTGTCAAAATAGCCTTACAAAGCAATAAATGAGAGCAGATTAATATGTAGTCATAAAGCTATGAATGGTTTAATGCTTTGAAAGGTTCGCTTCATAAATTACACTTTTTTATTTATTTCTTTATCATAATCTCTCTCTGATACTGTTGCCCAAGGTTTTGGTAGACAAGAAGGACCTGGGCTTGTGAGGTGAGTCCTTGTTGGGAGAGGATGGATGGATGTGAACTAAGCCTGTCGTATCCAGGCCTGGTTTATTGACATTACAGACAACTCCCGTGGCCACCATGGGCAAAACCAGAGCAGCTGTGAGTAAACTTGTCATAGCACTGATTTTCAAATCCTGAACAAAGGGATCTCTGTTCAAACTTCCAGCAAGGCTGATTCCCACCCACTGAAGCAGTCCCATTTGACCGCCTTAGGACTACCATGACTGTGTGAGAGCCTTTTCACAGCCACCGAGGATTGAGAAACAAGCCCCATTCCGACACTGGGAGGGGTTATGCAATGGCTCTTAATTGTGGCACTTCTTTTGGAAATGCCCAGTTTCAATGTCTGCCTTCCCTGGTACTGATTTAAGATATTAAATCATCTTCCGAATATTGTAGCTTCAGGCTGACCCCTGCAACTCCCATCCTACTTTATATAACATCTGTGGATGCCATGCATTTTGATTCTCCGCTAGAATGGGTTCTTGAACACTTTTCTGCTTCTTGCACATAACTGTGCCTAAGAGAGTTGCCCATCTCCCCCACTGCACTGTCAGTGTGCTGTTCACAACAGGCAGGTTTTCTTAAATACTCACTAGAAGAACCAAAATTAGCAAAGGCACAGCTTAGAAATGGGAACCTCAAAGGTTTAAATATATTATTGCTGGAGACAGGAGCAGGGAAAATGGTTCTTCTGCAAAGGAGGGCACGAGGTCCTAGTTCAGAAGTGCAGATTTCCATTTTAATATTAATTTTCAGTGCCCTGGCTAAAACTCTCTCCTGGTAAAGTCTAATAGAGAGTAACCTGGCTGCAAGACCCTGCTGCTGGAGAGGGCAGATGGTTTCAATCATTTTTATTCTACTCAAGCGCCATGAAAAGTTGCCTGCGGTGTGTGTATGGTGTTGGAGGGTGACAGGTCACAGGAGAAGGGCAGAGAACAGGTTTGCCCCTTCCTCCTCGGGCTCTTTTAGCACATTGTTGATGCCCTGGGCAAGCTGCCAGCTTCTGGAGAAGAACCCATGTGCCACAGACCTTCAGCTGCACTGAGGGTTTCACCATCCTGGGGTTCAGTGTCCCTCTGGAGTTGAAAACACTGGGAGGAGAACCGGTCTGCAGGATCTTCACCAAATTTTAACAGTGTCCCGCCTTTGTCAGAGAACTGGTCTGGCTTTCAGGGGTGCTGTGGGCACTCTGCTCTCACTGCACTTGCTGTGCAGGCAATTCTCCACCTCCCATGAAATGTGCCCTTCTCTGCAGGGGCACAGCAGCCCTTCAGCATCTCAGAACAGCAGCCTGGTATTTTTGGAGACACCAAATGGAGGGAGAAAAACCCATTGCACTGAGCGGGAGCCGCAGGGAGAGCAGAACCTGCATCCATCTCTGCCATGCTGTCAGTCAAACAGGTCCCATACTACACCATTAATCCCTGTGACTTGCTAGTTCCTGCAAACTGCGTGTATGCCGGATCCATACCGTGTTGATTTACAGACATTTTGCCAGGGCTCAATAACTGTAAAGCACACCAGCACCGCATGAAAAATGCTATCTGCAAGAAACCTTTTAGCTCAGCAGAGATGGGAGTAAGTGGCAGCATTCCCTTTTTGCAAACTTCCAGTGGAAACATTTCATTTGCATATAATATTAATTGCAGAAGAAACGGGCATGCTCCTTCCCATCTAATCCACAAGGTCTTCTATGTGCTGTTTCCTACAAGGAGCTGGGATGAATGGTGTAGGTGCAGCCCATTCCCAGAGCAATCTGCAAAGGAGGTGACCTGCTCAAATTGTTGCTTTCTGAAATGAAACGATGCTAATTGCACCCAGTGCCCTGTTTTTTGGCTCACTTTGGACAGCAGCTTTTTCTACTGCATCAGAAAAATGTGTGTCTTTTCCTGAGCATGACCTCGAGTTACACAGGTACTTGGTAGAACAGCTGAGTACATGCCCAAAATTACTGTGGGGAAACTATAACCCAGGGAAGGTCATGACACAGATACACGGCCTGTTGACCTGGAAGGATCTGACAAAAATGCTGCTATGCCCTTGCTATGTAGAGGATTGACATTAATGAGGTATTTTATATTTTTTCTGAGCACCCAAACCTATAGCTGGGCCCTTCATGCAGAAAAAACTACGAGATAAATATCTCCCAGATTTATCCTACCAACCAAGGCAGCCACGTTTCCCCCCAGGCTTGTTTTCTCTAGAGCCTGGACATGCCCCATGTCATTCCCTCAAGACCTATTCCTCCCTAGGGATTTTAACCAGTTCCTCTTCTTTTTCCTGTGATATTGCTGAGGGATCAGCCCGGTTTCGGCTCCCATGGGCACCACGGCAGCAGCAATGGGAGGGCTGGGGCAGCACCTCGGGCCAGAGCTGCCCCAGGGCTCACAAGAATCCTGCCAGCAGCTGGATGCCACAGTACTGATTTTGCTCTTGGGTCCTTCCTTCCTTCACCTCAAAGAGTTTCTATTTCATGTTTTCATTTCCAGAGGCTTGGTATTTTGGGGGTGGATGAGGGAGGACTACAGCATGTTTCAGGAGTAATCTATTCCTCAGCATTCAGTCCCTCGTGTGTCTTCTGCTGGTCTTTTGAAATAAAGTATTATTCAGGCAAAAGAGAAGAAAAAAAAATTATGAAAGAATCCTACTAAATCCCAGATAAACAGATGTGAAAAAATTAATTCCAGGTGGAACATTTACAGGTTAAAATTAAACTTATTTCTTCCAAGTGTCACTAAAAAAAATTAAAATACCTTTCCTTCCTGCCCCCCCCCTTAATAAAAAAGAGATCGTTTTGATACTAAAGGTATTGCAGCAGCTTTAAGGGACTCACACATCAAACATCATTTGGGAAATTTCAAAGGGTTGTTTCAACAGTATCACTTTCTACCATTTCCCACTCTGAATCCCTTCTTCTTATATTTTGGTTCCTGATGAAGTTTCAGCTGCTCCTGAAGTCAGTCCTTGTGTTCTCGGCTATCAAAGAGCATTGCAACATCAACGTCAGAGTTAACTTAAAAAAAAAAAAAAAACTCTAAAAAAAAAAGCATCCCTTTTCCTTTGGAGATCAGAAAGTCAAATAAAAAGGATGCTGATTTGTGGAATAAAGGGTGGGATTCCCTGCTGAGACGATAGGAATCTTCTGACTTAACTGAGTTAAGATTTGAATACATTTGGCCCAGACAAGGGGAGAAAAAAAATCCATTAGTTTTGAGAAAAGCCTCACACAGTTTCAAAAGGAAATATGTTAATATAAAAATATTTTTTTAAAAAAAAAGAAGAAAAAAGAAAGAGAGATTTGTATGTGTGTTTTGGAGGCCAGGAGTTTAATACTATCGGCCAGAAGCAAAGAGAGAAATTAAATTACATGACTAGCACGAAGTCTTGTCTCCTGCTGCCAGGACATGGATGAGGGAACAAGAGACTCCTCTGAGCCCTGCTGGATCCAGGCCCTGCGGCCACTGGAAAGCCACTCCAGGCACCGTGACCCGCCATGGCCATCCCTGGGGCACTGTCCAGCCCTCCATGGGGCAAAACTGACCACTGGTCCTTGCTGTGGCTCGGGGTTCAGCCCCAGGGCTGATGTCTGAGTCCCAGAGCTGCCCCACACTGAGGGGCCATGAACGTTCCCCACCTCTGCCTCAGTTTCCCCCTCTCTGCAGGGACTCCAAAGTGCTGTTCTCTACTGTGCAATATCCCACACCCCCTGATCCCAGTGGGAATTTTAGTCCCTCCTAACACACCAACCTGACTTACACCACCCCAATGCCAGAGTGCCCATCCTTCAGAAACCCTGTGGTGAATGAGAAAGAAACCACAGATAACTGACTTCATGGAGCTTCATGGAACACATTTTCTGATGATCTGGGTGCTTGTTCCTCTGGCATATCCCTGGTGAGGGCAATGGACTCTCTATATCTGAGGGGAACTGGCAGGACTGTTCTGCATCACAAAACACTGCTGCCCTTGCTGCCCAGGAGCAGAGCAGGAGGCTCCCACAGCCACCAGCCACTCCTGCCTCCAAAAAATGGGATTTGTCTACTCTGCAGCAGGCCAGGAGAGCAGGTGGCAACTCATGCTGGTTGTGGCTTCACAGAACTTGAAATGTCCTTTGTTCATCAGCAGCCTGGGAAAGACACGGCATGGGTGTCCTGTCCTTTCTTCCCCGCAGAGCTTTCCTGCTCCTCCGTGCCTGAGCAGTGCTGAGGCATGTGAGGACTCACCCCAAAATAATTATAATAGTGTGAGATTGCCCTTCTTAATGAGGCCCTGGGAAAAGCTGGTGGCTGGGGAAAGGTTCAGTCCAGCCATGGAGTAGCTGCAGGCTGTAACATGGGCTTGTCAGAAGAGCAGCTCAGTATTAAATCCTTTTGATGGTTCTCCTGCTGAGAGAAGAGATGATATCTCATCATTAATGGAGTTGAATTAATATAAATTAGCCGAACAGCTCCTCACTGCTTCCGTTCAGGCAGAGAAAAGGGGTTTATTGGGGAGGCAAAAGCAACGATCCCTTTCACCTCACATTCACTCCACCATCCATAAAGATGCTGCTGACCTCGCAGTCTCATCCTCCTCCTCCCCTCCCCTGGCAGGGCCGAGGCGACGTAAAATAAAATGATTATGTGACATCCCAGGAACGTGGGGACTGTCCACAGCACAGACCTCTGGCGACCTTTACACAAGTGACAGGTGACCTCTCTAAATCAGCCCTGGGGAGACTCGAGATTGTCAGGAGGGCTGGAGCTGCCACGCGCTCTGCGGCAGCACCGTCAGCTCAAGGGCTGTAACTTATGGGCAAATCAGGCTGGGGAAGAGGGGACACATCTCTGGAGTCCCAGGCAGGGCTCCGACGGCTATTTCATCTCCTCTCTGCCTTGTGTCCTCCCCCTCCTTCCACCTGGACTGTGAGCTTCATCCTTTTACAGCCCTCACACACAGGCAGGAGCAGCACCGAGCAGTTTCTGCAGCCCAGTCCAGATTTACTCCCAGGTTTCCAGCATACGTGGCCAGCAATGAACTTCAGAGAAATGGCCAGGGAACTGCCCAGCGCCTGAGAAACAAAGACTAAGAAATTATTACTGCAAAGTTTGAAGGCAAAGAGGGTTATTTCTTTACTGCACAGGCAATAATTATTTAAGAGCAAATCTAAACCTTACAGGGTGTTTCAGCAAGTGCTGGAAGGTGGCAGAGTGTCTGTCTGTGTGTCGGGGTGGAATGGATCCATATGTCAGAGCATACACCTGAGTCATTTTTTAAAGCCATAAAAGGCAGACAGGACAGACAATGTATATTATATTATATTATGCACTTTTAAAAGCTACATTAAAAGAACATCATTAAGGCTGCAGAGCCAAGCACTCAGCCAGTTGCTATGTTGTGCTCCAGGCTGCCTGCCCAAGTTCATTTGCATCCCTCCAGCCTATGAATGTGACATGGCACAGACTAATAGTATATGGTCCAGGTATTTTCTCCTTCTCCCCATGCTGGACATGGGATGGATGATTTGTGCCATCTTAGAGCTTTCTCTAGGCTGTTATTGTCTTATTGCTGTAGCCATGGACTCGTTCAGCCACAGCCCAGCAGCACCAGCAGCTCCAGCCCCGGCTGTGAATGGTGGGTTTGTGCTACCTCCACACCTTCACAGGCAGGAGCTCTCCTCTGAGAGCTACCCCAGCGCCTGCTGTGTGAGCCCAGGCCTGGGGCCAGGTCCTCCGGGAGAGAACCCCAGCCAGGCACCCACCCTGCACAGTCTCCAGAGGCAGAGAGACAAATTCCTGCTGGTACCACAAACCGCCCACGTGGTACGAGAGGAGGGAGAGCCTGTTTCTGCCTGGCTTGAAGAAGGAAAAGAGAGAGAGAGAGAATTCAAATGAACTAATTTCTTGTTCTAAGACCTTTTTGCCCCTTTGCAGCTGCTTCTGATACAAAGGCAGAACCTTATCTCCCTGCTGCACGGATCCAGCGCTACAAACAACTGCCTTGTTGTAATGCACAGAATGTGTGGCATCTGACGGCAGCCTACACAGAGCCAGCCCTGAGCGGGAGCCACATTCCCTCACTGTTTCTGACCAGCTTTTCCTTTCATTCCTGCTCTGCTTTCCTCCTGGAGCCTGCAGTAAGCTGGTTTGCTTTCAGCATCCTCGCCCTGCACCCTACTGAAGCGCAGCCCCACGGTCCGTGTGGGCAGCAGCAGTGGAAGGAGCCTCATCTTTCACTCTGCCAAACCTCCGCTTACCCCGGGCCCTGCGCAGCGAACGGCCCCTTCCACCCTGATCCCAGCAGGGAACAGAAGGGACATCTATTCCTGCATCACTGGCCTCAGTTCAGGCACTGTTAGGGAAGGAGGAAGATGAGAAGGTTATAATCCATCCCAAAAAGCAGATGCTAATCAAAGATGCTGACATTTGAGCTTGGACTCTGGAGTCCTACCCCACCAGCTAGCTGTCCAGGCCTCTAGCACTATAAAGTCCC
Source organism: Mystacornis crossleyi (assembly GCA_013400655.1). Taxonomy (NCBI): domain Eukaryota; kingdom Metazoa; phylum Chordata; class Aves; order Passeriformes; family Timaliidae; genus Mystacornis; species Mystacornis crossleyi. The sequence continues at coordinate 5,669 of VYZQ01015554.1, read as the reverse complement.
TAGGCCCCTGTCACAATCTCATCATTTTTACAATTTTTAACATGCTTATATTTAAGCTTCACTTTGAGGCAGAAAACTGCTAGTTCAAAACAGAGGGGAAAAGTATTGTCAACCTCAGATGTTCAAAGCAGTCTGAGCATCCCAGTAAGCACTTTACCTGAGCAGAAGACAAATAGCTATTTTCACTCTTCATTTTTACAATCTGAGCTTTTGCCTACTATACATAATCTCCTACAAAAATTACTGTAGTTGTCTGAGCAAATTGAGAATTTTTTAAAAAGAGAAGGAATAAAAGAGTCTAGAAAAATATAGGAAAATTGCTGAAGTTTTGCAGTCATAAAAGGCCTTGGAAGAAAGTTTGGAGGAGAGAATAAGTTAATACTGGAGGTAAATGAGAAGTTCAGAGAAATTCAACCTGATTTTACTGCAGTAAGAAGGAAAGGAAATGTGTTAGAATTTGGATGGATTCCAGGACTACTAATAGTGAGAGCTTCAAATTTAACCCAGCAGTTGTCCGTGGAGGAGAGAACTGGGCTCTCAAGTTGGCCCTACAGGGTAATGCAAGGACTGAATGAGAGGAATTCCCCTTAGAGAAAAGCTGGAATGAACATCATTTTACAGAGCATTTCAAACCTCATCTGTTATTGCTGTTCAAGAAGAGAAACTGAAGCAGGGACAGAAGGAGAAAAGTTTACTGGGATGCTGAGGGCCATCAGGAACATTTCTACACAAACACAAAGAGGTTGATTTGCTCAACCAGGATTAAAAAAATGAGACTGAGAGGTGATAAAAACATCCCAGGATCTATCTGCCCAGGCGGGAAAAGAATTAATTAAGTTGAAGGGGAAACCTGGCAAAGATCAACTCCACAGGAACTGGATATGAATACATGTTGAGCTGGCTTCCAGCCATCAGAGCAGGGATGCTTTTGAAGACCTTTCAAACATAAATAGTGGAAGATAGAAAACATGCTGCTCACACTTAGTTTGAAGCCAAAGCCCCTGTAATACTGGGGCTCAGGCAGAGCATCCCTCTGTGGGACCAGCAGTGCTGCAGGTCACAGCACTGCAGAGGAAATCCTGTGATCTGGCCAACATGGGGTCTGCGAATGCAATGGGATCCAAGATCTCCATGCCTGCTGAAGTGGGGAACACTCAGCAGGAGGCATCTGGATAGATCCTCCTGAGGATCCTTTCATTCCTGGCACAAGTCTTCAGGGAATTAAACTGGAGGTTGTCACCACCACGTCCTCAAACACCATTGTCAAGCTCCCACAATTTACAAGCTGGTGATTCAAAGGCAGGAGACGGGAGGCACTCTTCTTCTCTAACGGAAGGGAACATTTTCTTGAGTTCATGTTTTCCAGGTAGTTTGATAAAATTGTCGGTTTTCCTGCCAAAATCACACAGCTGCCACAAATATTTTCATGCCACAGAAAATTCTTTCTAAATGCCCCAGATCTGTGGAGAAGGGAGAGACAGAGGGAGAAGGAGACAATCATAGCTCCAACCCACTCCTCCGTGTTACAGCAGCAGGAATTTGCTTTCCAACTGGAATGTGGCTGCTTATTAGGGCCACAGAAGCGAAGAGGCTGCATCTGTAATGTTTCTGTCAAAGCAAATGAGGTCATTAACAGACGAGTTCGGTGATGGAATTGTCTCTTGTAGTATTTATTATATGGTCCTTTTCCTGACACCTCCCACTGAGAGAATATTAAATATTTAATGCACACCAAGGCTCTGCTCATTTTTCATTCCCACTTCAGCATTTCAAGTTGGCTCCAATCTGCTGCTAGCTATAAAGTTGACTGGACAATAGACCATAATGAATTAACTCTTTGGAAGCCACTGTAGCATTTACAGGACTGCCAAAAGACTGGGTGCTTTATCATCTCTGACTCAAGTATATGCTCTAGAATTCAATCCTCAATTCATTAAAACAAAGTAAGGGGAGGAGGGTGAGGGTGGAGAATTTGGGAAATGGGTTTCAGGAACCATACATAAATAAATAATGAAGGGGGAGATGGAAATGTTAGCCTGTCAAGGTGACAGGGTTTATTTACTCATTATTTCGGGAGCTGCTGTCTTCAAAAATGAAGGTTGTTCCTGTGCAACAGTCTTCAAAATCGTGAATGAACCACTGATCCTGGGATAAAGTGGAAGCAAGACCTTTGAGAAACAGCTCACGGTCATTACAAATCTAAAACAGATCACCAAGAAAACTAGAACAGAATGTTTCCCACTCTATGGTGGTTGCTTCCCATCTGGTAAAGCAAAGACCAAGTTGGTCTTGCCTGGTAGCAGAACTCTCTCAGGATGTCTATACCTTAAAATGTCTAAACTTCCAGTTGTGTCTCCAAAAATCTGTGTTAAGAAGTTTACTTAGGTGGTGCTTCAAGAGGAGAAGGTCTGTCTACTGACGGTGTGCTGCTTTGTGAAATTTTCATTAGATAGTTCTGGTAGTTACAACACCTAGAACTCTTTACCATTAGACTTTCCCAAAAAGGCAAAGTCTAAGCACAGCACTATACGGACATTATGTCTACAGGCTGCTGGAGATTCAGTTAGGTGTGGAAGGGACCGTCGAGGTGGCATCTGTCAGGGCTTCAGCACCTTGATCCTCTCCCAGATAAAGGAACATTTTCCAGGAAAAATATTGTATTAATTTACTGCTCCTCTTCCAACTTCCTACAGCATCAGCAAGTCTGCAGAAGCTCTCATGCCTGTGGCACCAGGACCACACTGGGCAGGGAAAGACACAAAAGCACAGTCAGGCTGTTTTCATCCACAGGGTGGAAATGTCAAGGAAATCTAACCACCACACACTTTTCCTTGAAAACAGATCCCCTGGCAAATTACTCCTGGTTTTAGACTTACAAGCTCCCATTTCCTTATCTGGTTAACACTATCTGGCACTTTTACTGAGATACCAGGAAATCTGATTCCCACTCATGGTGTGAAAGCAACCTGTATGCGCTTGACCTTTCTAATGTTTTTTAATTTGATTGGGTGGCTGCTCCCATATTTCCTTGTCACCAGCCCTAGTAATCTGAGCGGCAGAAGTGGAGAAGACAGCCAGTAAAAATACAAGCAAACACAAGTGGGAATTACTTGAGGCCTTAGGATGCCAGAATTACTCAAAGGTACATCCTCGCTCAAAGCCAGAGCTCAGCTCAGCTCACGGCCGGGGTTCTCCACAGTGACACTTCAGTGTCACCCCAGTCTTCATTCCAGGCTCAGATTGTGGGTTCAGGTGGGAGCTCTTTGCTAATGAGCTCTCAGAAGTATGATTTTTAATTCTTTTTTTTTTTAACTGTTGCTCTGCCCAGTATGAGCACAGTTACATCAGGATAACCCTGTACATCCCTCACATTAGGGATTAATCCCATGGGAAAAGCCACACTGTGTGTTGGTAGCAGCATGTTAATACAACAAACTGCCAATTACAGAAGTGCCTCAGGTCTGATTTCTGCCATTCTGCCTTAGAACTGGGACTGTTTAAAGGAGTAAAACAAACTTGGACAGGAACAGGTATGTCAGTAAAAAGACTCCTAGGCTGCTCTTGTTCTGCCTCCATGTGCTGATGAAAGCTTGAACAAGTGCACAGCCCTTCTGCTGAGGTATTTCTCTTCTCTATGTAGTTTCCCCACCTATGGAATAGGAATGGTGATGAGGGGAAAATATAACTTGGTACTTGAAGGCACAAACGACAGGTTCATAGGAAAGCAAAGTAGATTTAGCAAGTTTATTTCTAAACTTTCTTGTCAGTGCTTTCTGCTCTCAGACTGCCAAAATTCAAATTCTCTGTGTGCCTGTATGCTGAATGAATCAGTTCTCCACAACTGACATTCTTTTCTTTCCTGCACCAGGAATCCCAGTGAAATGCCACACATTTTCTCCTAAGCCCTTGTGCCACGCAGGCATTTTGCTCCTTACGGACACAGGGTCTGGGTCTGTGTTTAACAGCATCTCCTGCTGCCCCTGGCCAAGGGAGGACAGCACCAGTTGTTCCTGACAACTGAGCAGTGTCATCCCAGAAGCAGAAGCCCCATTTGTTTTTGTTTCCTTTCAGCAAACCTATCCCCACAGATCAATTCCAGCCGGGCACAGAGAGCTGGTAAATAAGACTGCAGTAGCTGTAGCAGTTGGCATTTTCAAATATTCATCTTTTCAGATGATGGCTTTTTCTCCCCCAGCCCCTTAGCAGAGAGTTTTGCACTTCCCTGCGCCCAAACTGTCTGCCATAGACACTCAGTTTTTGACTTTAAATATCTCCTTTTCACTCCAGTGGCTGTATACAGAGAGACAGCAACACAGACCCACCCAAATTAGCACACATCATGGCAGCCGTTCAGTTTTATTTATTTATGTGGATTTGGCCATTTCATTCTCCAGTCATTAATAAAGTGCAGTGAATTTGAATGTGTCCAACTGAAAATGGCTCCTAATGGGAACCTTCTGCTGGTGGAGAGGCTGCCGGGCTTCTATTGCCTTTCACACAACGCTTAGAGTAAAACAGCAGTGAAAAGATGTCTCCTCATCTTATGGAGACAGGATGAGAGAGTTGGGATTGTTCAGCCTGGAGAAGAGAAGGCTCCAGAGAGACCTTAGAGACCTTTCCAGTGCCTGCAGGGGCTCCAAGAGAGCTGGAGAGGGACTTTGGACAAAGACATGGAGTGACAGGACAAGGGCCAGTGATTTCAAACTGGCAGAGGGCAGGTTTAGATTGGATATTACGGAGAAATTGTTCCCTGTGAGGGAGATGAGGCCCTGGCACAGGGTCCCCAGAGAAGCTGTGGCTGCCCCCTCCCTGGGAGTGTCCAAGGCCAGGCTGGACAGGGCCTGGAGCAACCTGGGATAGTGAAGGTGTCCCAGCCCATGGCAGGGGGTGAAATGAGATGAGCTTTGAGGTCTTTCCCAACCATTCTGTGAAAAAAAAAGTATTCTTCTTCATTTCACCCCAAAATAGCCCCTAGATCAGTCCTGCAATGAAGGGCAGGGAAGTGACCTGTTCTCACCCAGATCAGCAGCACATCTTTTCTCCTCTCTTCCCCTAGCTCCTCTTTTGCCTTTTTTTTCCTCTCTGGCTCTTGAGCACTGATGCAAGAATTTCAAGCAACATCAACCCTGGTGCAACTCCATTTGATTTACTGGCAGCTGGAGGCTATTCTTTGCCTGCCATGATCTGAATGGCAGATGTTATGAAGGTTCTGTTCTTGCCTTGACAAATCTCAGGTTAAAATAAAGGTAGTAGAGACCTTTAGACACGAGAGCAAGTCACAGGGGAGGAAGAATCTGGAAAGCTCCCCTTGAATTTAAACAGTAGGGACACTGAGCACATTTACCACGGGCTGGATTTCAGTAAATAACAGCATTTGTTTAGTAAAAGTTATGAAAACGTGGCATAAATTTTGACCCAAATACAAAAGTCTGCATTTAAGTGGGGAAAGGAGCATCCTTAATTAAAGACAAAAATGTTTCCACTTAAAATACTCTGGCTTATCTGCTAACAGGCTTGCTCCCTGAAACTCACCTTTACAGGTAACCTTACTCATGATCAGCCCGTCCCAGCTCGGTGTTCCTACAGCCATTTTCCAATGGATTCTGGCAGGATCAGCACTGAAGTAATACAGATGTGTTACTAAATATCATTCCTGGATTTTTTTTTCC
>VYZQ01015553.1:31592-46835 GCA_013400655.1 Mystacornis crossleyi | reverse complement strand
ATATTTTTTTTTTTTTTTTAAGGGTATAAGTTGTGACAGACTCCTAGTTTCTGCGTGCGCTACTCTTGTGTCATTCCTCTGCTGGTAAAATATTCAAAGACCTACTATTGAATATAGCCTTTCAAAGAGAGACAAGGAGAGAAGGCTTGATTATTTCATTAGCAATAGAATGGGTTACATGAACATGTTATTCCATCAATGAATTAAAGTCTTGCCATTTATATATCAAAGAACCATTACGGGCAAAATAAGGACCATATGCATCATTAAAATCTTGTTTTGTGAGCCTTGAAAAACAGAGTGTTTCACATTTTATTTTGGGTCATTGTACTTTATTTACTTAGCTGTAGATCTGGGGAGGATTGTGTTTTTTTGGACAGGCATTCATCTGGAGGGCTAGCCTTGTACTGGACGTGGCTGATGTGTATAGAAACATTTAAGTTGGTTCTTATGGAGAAATTGACCTCTCATTTGTGTTGGTTTTTTGCACATTGATTTAGCAAAGGCTGGTCTTGGCTTCGGTTTTAGCAAAGTCCTAGGCTTTTTTTCAATCTGTCTTATCTTTGCATACTTGTCTTTTCGAGCTGCAAGCTCCTTGGGGCAGGGGTTGCATTCACAGTGTTTAATGTGCCTTGCACAAACGAAGTCCTGAGCTCAGGCTCATAAGTATCAGCTGAAAGCTAATAAGAAGAATGAATTCCATCTGATCCAGCTCATTGCAGAGGCTGATCCTTAAACTCTAATCTAGTCCACTTTGCCTACAGACTTGCATGTTTAGTGACCACTATGGAATGAAAAGAGGAACATGATGTGAGGAAAACAAAATGTCAGTAGGTAGTATTTGGTCTTCTCTGAAGAAAATGTGCTGCTTAAGGCAATCTTTCTTTTTTTATTATAGTTCTACAATAGGTGCTAGTGTTTGTTAGGACAATAAACTTGTCACATTGAATTATGGTAGTAAAAGAGCACAGATGCACACAGAGCCAAAACCAAACCTCAGAGTGTTTTAATTCATTAGCTCAACAACTCATGTTTTAGGAAATAAAAAAGATGGAAAATTAGGAAATGGATTGGAGTCTTACGTGAGTGGAAGCTTCATGAATCTGAATTAATCCAAATATCATTAATAGGGCAAGAAAAAAAACAACTTGTGTTCATTGCCAGATATTAAATCTTGTTTATCCTTCCTTAAACTAAGCAGAAACACATTGTGTTTGAGTACTGTTTAACAGCTGAGATGCTGTGGTTGTGCTGTAACTCTCCTCTGCTGCTTTTATCTTCTTTGAAAAGGGAGTGTGACTGCCAGGCTTGGAGCCTGGCTCCCCCTGCTTTGAACACTTCGATGTGGGAAGCCCAGGGTGGTTCTGCCTGTGGCCCCCCACTCAGGAGAGCATCAGCCTTCAGGCTGAAACACATCCTGATGTGCAACCAGTGGCATCTGAACAAATATGTAATAAGGGTTTCTCTGAGCTGTGTGTGGATAGCCCTTTTTGTGTTAGGAGACTGCGAGCCCTTGTCTACATGAACTGAGTACTTCTGTTTATACTGTGATATCTGTATTACAAATAAAGATTACGTTTACATGAGGAAGGAGCCACAGGTTTTTTTTTTCCTTGCTATATAGGGCTATCTGTATATATTTTCTTTTATTGAAGTACAAAATTGCAAGTGTACTTCTGCTTTTAGACGCCAGCTGAGGAGTAGGTAGTTCAAACCAATAGACCCAAACATTTGAAACAAATGAGTATGGATTAATGTATTACAATAGATGTTTTATCTGAGGTATTGCTAGCTGCATAAAAGAGACACTTATCTCCTTGATTGACTTTGGAATATCCATAAACAAAATGTGAAAAGATGGCAGATAACCAGCCTGTGGCTAGGAAGGCAGATGGCTAGCGGTAAACAAAGAAGGTCTGAGCCAGTCTCTGGACTTGGAGGTCCCTTCAATATTTAGATGAAAATCTAGGCATTCCAAAAGGGAAATGAGCAGAATGCATAACTACAAAGATGGGCATACGAGAGGCATAAAGCTTGTTTTTTATCCCCTTGGTTTTGAAGTGGGCTTGCACTGCTGTACCTCCTATAAATCAGAGCAGCTGGTGGGAGACTGTTTTATACCAGTGGATATAGTGTCTACCTCTCCTCCAGCACAAGCTTGCACCCTGCACCTTTGGAAAGGGCGTGACCTTCTGGCCTTTTTGTTGGCCCCGTGCCAGAACCATTAAACTAGCACCTTTCATGATAGTTTTGGACTCCTTGCCATGACACATATAGAAAGGCCTCTGTTTACATTGCTCATATTTGTGAAGTGGAGTAGCTATTCATGCTACAATAAAGGTATTTTCTCATATGCCCCAGGCACTTCCTCATTAGCATTTCTCTGCAGGCTGCCCTCAGCCCATGGGCAGATCCCAGTGGCAGTGGTTTCATCTGGAAAAACTTGATGGAACATGGATTGCCTGATTAGAAGAGGGCTGCCCATCTCTTACTTCTCCTTCAAGCCACGAATAAGTTTCTGTAAAGAATTGGGGAAAAAAAAATCTTCATATGAGAATACAGTCTTTGATCAGGCTAAGAGAAAGGACAAAATATGTTGACAGCTTGAGGTGGAAGGCTTAATATCTGAAAAATTATTTTAAAAACCCTCTCCCCCAAAATTTCATTCTGGATTTTCAGATCCCAGCCAAAATGACTCAGTATTTACCTGTTCTTTTTTGTTCAACTCCCCTATTATTCTAATAAACTGCATATTAGAAAAAGAAATCTTGTTTTATCAAAATAAGTATTATTTATGCAGTATAAAGTTTTTAAAGTCTCCTTGACTGCAAATGTACAAAAGATTTTAGATCACTAGCTCATGTTTACTGGATGTAGTTTCTACCAGCAGCAAATGGGCAGACTTACATTCCTTTCATGCTAGCTTTGCTAACTTTGCAAGCTTGGGAGCCCTACAAGCCACATGAGAGACATATCACTGGGATTTGACTAAGAAACAGAAATCAAAATAGCTACAGAGAACAGCAGGTTCTCAGCTGAGTAGTGGGCAGCCTCTGTGGTAATGCTTTAACATTTTACACTCCTGCCTAAGGGGAATGGTGCTATTATTCTAAAGAACAAAGATATTAAGTGTAGACAAATGTGAATAGGTATTGTATAAACATTCTTTTCCACAAGAACAGAGAAATAGTTTGAAATAACTGTGCAAACAGGTTTTTCAGTGTGGGTGCTCCTTGTATACTTTAACAACTGGTGCAATTACTTTTGAAATACATCCAGTGGTAGGGTGGAATATGACAGCTTTTTTAACAAAATGCAGGAGTCCTACATAAACTCAGGGCACAAAATGAAGAAAGTTATCTCCTTAATGTTTAATTTGCTTTAAAATTGTACATGAGCAAGTTGTAGTTGCTTTAACAGGGAAGTTGAGTGAACAGCCTAGTTTCGGGACACTGTGTTGCAAGGAGTTAAATGATCACAAGCAGTTTGTATTTCATGTTCATGGCTTGTCAGACTGACAGTCCATTCTAATCAGCATCATGAATATCCCTTTTTATCCTGTCGAAGTATTAACTTGGTACTGTTTCTGAAGGATTATATTTTCTGAAGAATTAGACCAGGTTGGAGTAAAGTTTTGAGGGGTATTTAGAACTATGCAATTCTAAGAATGATGTTGAAATCATTAGAAATGGAGACTGGCACTCTCAGGCTAGGCTAGCTGAACTGTAATTTAGCTATTGAAGTACTTTACAAACAGCTGATTGATAATCCAAATATGCCTGCTTGTAATAGTTCTAAATACCAAAGCACTTGCCTGAACCAGCTGTAAAGTTTTGTGAACACTTTTAAAATTCAACATATTTACACATTTTCAAGACTATGTCATGTGAAAGTGGTGAGATTTCAGCATGCTCCTTCAAAGGTCTAAATTTTCAGACAAAATGTTACTGAAAATTTTACATTTTTGGATTTCTTCTTCCACCTTCCACCAGCAACAATCACTGACTGAACCATGATAAGAATCTTTTACCGAATTTATTTTGGTTTTCCCCAGTTACTACTCTGAAACTTTTTTAAAAAGAAAAAGTTATTTTTGTCGAACTCTTTCAAACAGAATTGTAACTCTCTCAGTGCCATAGTTTAGAGAGAGGAGTGTTGCAGACTGAATTGCCATTACCTTCTGCTTTTGCCAGGCATTTTTTCTTTTACAGGTAGGCTCCAAACAGTAACCAAAACTACTCCTGCTGAGCATGCCAGTATGTCAGTACTACATCAAGACATCCTAACACAAGACTGGGGGAGAATATTGTCACTTTTACCATATTTCTGTATGACATTACAACTCAGGATTCTAACTGATATAAAATTTCCTGCACACTCATATTCCTACTGCCTGCTCTCTGCAGTTGTTAAATAAGAGTTGTTCTGTTGAACTAAAAAGGAAAATGTGCAGTCCCTCCTTCCAAAGTCCAGAAATTTGGGCAAGAGTCTAGAAAACAATGGGAGCTGGGACAGGTGAAGATACAGGGAGTTGCTAGGACTTTGATATAAACACAGTACCTGAGTACCTACAAAAAGACTATTCGTGGGTGAATAATTAATACTGAAACACAAAGGTTTACAGATAATTTTTAGATTCAGCTTCTCATTCAGATGAAAAAAGCTGATCCATACCTCTGATCCTTTCTTTCAGCATTATACTTACTGGTTCAGGGAGCTGATCTTTCAAGACTGAGTGCAACATACACTTTTTAAGGCTTTCTCAACAATAGTGACTCCTGAAGAAAACTTTGGCTTCTAGAGCCTACCTAAACAGCTAGTTCCTGGGGTAGACAATTACGGTATAAATGGCACTCCAAAATATGATCTGATGCTGTTCATGCCAGCTCACCTTTCACTTAAAGGCACGAACGTGAAGGACCCATGAAAAGGTAAGAAAACCCACAAAAACTCCAAGCAGAAAATGAAATCTCTAATTTCTTTCTCTTCTTGAGGAGTGAGTGCTTCCCCCATCATTGATCCCCTTCTCAACCGTTTGCTGCATCAGAGTGTTACATCTTGTCTTAATTAGATTGCAAGCAGCTTTGACTGCAAGTATGATCTTACCCTGTGCTATGTACGGGGGCCCAATTGTGAGTGGGGCTGCTGAGGGCTTCTATAACACAAACAAATAAAATTATTTCTCTTTTTTCATAGGTGTCTTTTCTCTCTAGCTCTTATATAAACACCGTTTTGTGGAGCTGAAACTGTAACTTGGCTGTCAGTGTGGGGAGCCAAGGACTGACTGAGCATCCCACGAGATGAACAAATCTCTACCTTATGTGCAGGAAGAGAGAACAGCAGGGCTAACTGATTCAGAGGTACTCAGAGTAATAAAATAGCTCAGTATGGGTTGCAGACTTGACTAGGGATCAGGCACATTTTAAAACTGTTTATTGACAGAAAATCGGTGTGCAGCTAAATGAATTATTTGTTTAAGTATTGGTTTTCTGTGAACAATATCAGTTTTTCAACAAGCTTTTTCCATCCCATACTCTACCCCCCAATGTCTGAAAATTGAAGTATTTCCACACTGAAATGGTCCCACAAAGTTTCATGGGGCCAGTGGTTGGAAGCTGAAAGTAGCAGCTCTCCTAATCTCAGCCAGGATGTCTGGTTATGCTCAATCTGACAAAATGTGCTACTCAAGTCACCTCCGTTTCACAGAGCTGGATAAAGTGGGCCATCTCCCCATCTCACTGGGAGGAGTGGGAGAGCTGGTCTTGGAAGCTCCTCCAGAGCCTGCAGTACAGCATTTCCAGGTACAAAGAAATATCTGCCAATATTTTGATTTTCAGCTCAGAGTTTTCAGGGTAGGGGGACAGAGGGGTAGGAATATAACATCACTCTCCAACCAGTGTTAACATCTGCCCATAGATATGCGGAATGCGGCGGTGTGAGTGCTCAGCCCTTGGGGAATCAGAGTGACAACCCAGTGGCAGTGATCTGGCTAAAGAGCTTTATCAACTGAGAAGGAGCAAACAGCACTTAGATGTCAGTCACAGTGCTAAATGTCATATTTATACAGACTTTCACCTATTAACAAATAGTTCTTTTTAATTCAAACTGTACCATGCAATATAACTGTCGTTTTACCTTTCAGGTCCTGCCATCTTGTTTGTATTTTTCTTCGTCCATGATTTGATTCCTGTGAAGATCATGGCCAGATACTTGTTAATTGTGGTCAAGAGACTAGGTAGTACCGCAGTCCATAAGCAATCTCAGTGCTTGCATAGGGTGTTTCAGATAGCAGCATCATTTAAAACATGATCTACCTTTCAGGTGTCAGAATCTGGCCCTCTCTCAGAAAAAATGAGAGCAGGTTGTCCTGGCCATTGCCTTCAGTATTATGAGACAGACTGCTGCGTTTATTGGTTGCATTGCCAAGTTATTACTACAGCTAATGAAATAATTAAAAAGCACATTGTGAGAATTTTGTTTGACATGCTCAACATATTAAATGATACATATTTGTTTGTTTGTGTTGTCGACGGGTATTTGTGAAAACTGCACCGAAACTGAAAAGAAAAAATGATAAATATAAATGATCAGAGCTTCAAATGCTAGTTGAAGAAATGTGCAGCTTTGTGCTAAGACTAAATATATCTCCTGAATCTACAAGCAATCAACAAAACTTTTTTTTTCGGCATCTCCTCAATAGGGCACTGGAGCAAATTGTCATTGAGGTGATACAGACTCAGATTTCCATCCTTGCAGGGGACCACAGAAGGTCTAATTTTTCTCTCAGTGACATAAAGGCTGTCCATGAGAGTGATGAAGGTCTGTGGAAGAGCAGAAGACCACAGTGGGGAGGAATGGGGAGAGAATAAAGTGAAGTGCCGGCATAATTTCATAGCACTGCTTGTTCGTGTCTCATGTCTCACTGCAGAGTCTGAACTGTTCTGTCTGCCCTTCATGCTGGTGTCACAACCTTTGTGGTTCGGCTCAGAATGGCACAGGTCATTAAATACTGGTGCCAACTCCACTAATCAGGGGAGGCTTGAGGCTCACTGCATTGCCTGATGGGATAAGATGCCTAACATAAGTGAGAAAGAACTCAGCTCTCATATCTTTCAGTCACACTTAACCATACAACTTGCTCAGGAGGATACTACTTGGAAAAACTGAATGAAAGAAAAGGGATTGGAGAGTACGGACTTTCTTATACTTGGTTTCCCACTGGAAATTAAAACAAGGCACTAAGCAACAGGGGTTTGCTCCCCTCAGTTGACTTAGAACAGCTGCTCACCAATTTCTGCAGCACAGAGAAGAAAAGCAGAACTTTGCCTTGGGTCTGAGCAATTTTTCAGAAGCAATCCAAGGCAAAGTTCCACTCAATGACTTCATTCAAAGCTGGTTTACATCATGAAGAGAAATTTCATTTATTTATTTGTAATAACTTCAGGATTTTACGGACCCACAAGAGGATGTAATTTAAGAAAACATCAGCAAGCTGTTTCGAATAGCAAGGGTTCAAAACAGGCTATGTCAAAAACTCATCAATGACAAGAGTCCATTATTAAAAAATAAAAATTTTTTTAAAAAGAAGGAAAAATTCTTTTCTAGATGGCTTTGAACTGAAAAGTTCCAAACTTTGATTTTTATTCTGCAGTGACACATCTTTTTAATAAGACTGAAGTCATATATAGGAGTGGACAGCCTTCCTCAAAGGGCTTTGAACCAGTCATTGACCAAAATTGGTAACTGTAAAGTCTGTTGTCTCAAAGAAATGTCACAACCCTGTTCTAAAACATGCTATGTCATGCAAAGCAAGCAATTTAAGAAAACAAAACATTAGAGAAGCAACTAAAAACCTTGAACCTGGAAAGCAGCAGGGTCTAGCATGGTAATCCTTAGGAGCAATGGAAATTTTCTGCTGAGTGATCCAGAACAAATCACTTGGACTATTCATTTTAGGAGCATAAAACAAGCCTAATAGTATTTTCCAATCTGTGGGAGAGTTAAGAGACCCTCTAGACCTCCGCAGATGTTCCATAACTCAGACATGATTGGAGTCTGCTGACTAGAGTAAGGTCACCAGTTTCATTTCTAATCTGGCTCTTAATTTATCAGGTCAATTATGGCAATAATTACATCACTGTTTTGTCACCTGCTATCACCCATTGCTGGAAAAAATCTGCAACGCCTTTTGAGGTCTTCAGGCAGAAGACATGCAAGTGGATAGGCTGTGGCAGCCTTCCATGGGGGAGCAGAACATGGTGAGGTGACGTGGGAGAGGTGGACTTGACAGCTGAGCCATGAGAACCCTTGGCCAGGCAGGGGGCATGCAAAGGGAGCATCTGCTGCCAAGAGCACCTCAGGAGGCCCCTGCACGTGTGCACAGCAGAGGAATGGCAAGAGTGGGCAGTGGTGGCTCAGAGAAAAAAGGCAGCTTGGAATAACCCAGAACCAGGTTGAGAGAAGCTGGAGGACGGGAGAGGGAAGACATTGGTTGATTTACTGGATCCTCATGACCAGCAGCTGCAGAGCTCTGGGAGGTTAAGAACAGAAGATCTGAATGTGATCCCAGAGATTATAACAGCCAGGGGTAAAGGCGAATACTTGGCTGCACAGAGCGTTGACAGAAGGATTTTGGCTTCCTTAGACACCAGACAGTATGTTGCAAAGGAGAATTAGTCAGAAATGGGATCACTGCAGTGAAAAATTTTCTGTAGGGCCTGGGCTTCCACTGGCTTTGAGATCCTATTGAGAGGATCTTCAAGTGGACAAAACTCAGAAACAGATATCCAGGAAAAATCTTGGAAGTAGATAGTGAATAGGGGGAAAGAAACGTGAGAGGAGAAAAATGAAATAACAGAGCAAAACAATTTGCTGATGCATCTCCAGACAAATGCCAAGAATTTGAGGACCATGTCTGAAGAGGTGACCCCTGTGGGGGGGATGGGCATGAGTGGATGCGTGGGGCACAGGGTTTCTCTGTCCCTGTTCGTGGGTCATGTGTACCCCAAATCCAGTCCCCCATTGGTCAGTTTGAATGTAGCCCGCGGGAGTTCTGTACTTAAGGGAGTGTTCACGGGACCCTGGGGGGGTTGTTCCAGACCTGTTCTACGGGGCAGGTCGCTGTCGGAGTGCCTGCCGGGCTCCGGCCATGTGCGGCCAGGGGAGATAAAATCTGGAAACATCTATCAAATATCGTCTCCTTGATTCTTCCACGGGCCACGGCTGTCTCCCAGGGAAAGGTTGCAGCCACCCCACTGCAACACATGTCAAAGCAGGTTTCACCACCAGTTTTGTAACAACTGAGTTCTCTATTTTTATTTGAAGTTTGTAGATTTATTTATATTGTTTTGTAGGTTTATTTTGAAAATGCAAGCGTAAGTCCTATTACATATGGATACAAGAACCTAAATACTGGTTATGTAATCATTTTGAACTTTCAGAGAGGTGCATGAGGCTATGTCTGGGGCTAGCAAGCTTTTGCAGGGTTGGACTACAAATCATCCTACTGGATGCTGAGGTGGAAGTTGTAAAATGCATAAACCCCGAATTCTGCAATACAGAAATATCTAAAGGAGAGTTTCAGCAGAGCTTGCTTATCTTTTGCAAAAATGAAAAATGGTCCATCATGTTCCCAGAATGTGTTGGAAATGTCAAGTTTTCCTCAGAAAATGATTCAAGGAAAAGGACAATTATGGAGGGAGATACACCAGTTCTTGGAAAAATATGATTAGAATCTGAAGGCAGAGGAAAATTGACCATAGGATGAAAAAGGAAGGCTGAACAGGTGGAGAGAAGTAAGAAGAGCAGTTGAATAACTATATCATATTTCAAAAGAGTAAAGTATTAAACTGAAAGAACCAGTGCATAAGGTTTCAGAAGATGAAATATGAAGAGAAACAGTCCAACCTAATGAAGGCAACCTAGAAGCAGACTATTCTAGTTCACAGAAAATATATATGTAGGGTTTATTTGATTCATACTTGGTGTCATATGGGATGCACTCAAGTAGGACAACTGTGTTCTCAGAGGTGTTCCCTGGCTAGAGGAGCTGAGGCTGAAGTTGCTCTTTGAGTTGCTTTCAACAGCACATCCGTTGTGTCGAACGTGTGAGGTGGGCAAAACTTTGCTTTCAGTATGTTCAGTGAGTTACTAGGACTGGAGACTGGCACATACGTCATTGCAACAAGAGAGATGACACGGCCATAGAGTCCTGGGACAGTAACAGGTCGCAGATCGCAGCATGCAACAGCCCGTTTGAACTATGGCAGTTGGTATCATAGAGGCACTCTGTGCAGGATATGATCAGAATCAAAAATAGTCTTGGTAAATAGAAGAGATGGCATAAAGTGTTCAAGATGAAGTAAAGGACACAGAAATATGTTAGACCAGCTTAAGAAGAATCTAAATACACAGAAACAAGATAAGAAAGATTATGACTACAGCAGTATTGTAGAAAGTGATCTGGAAGTCATAGGCAATCACAATACCAAGACTTGCTGATGCAGTGTTAGGATAAAAGCAAGTATTATTCTTTGGTGCTTCACCTGGAATGTCTTACCAGTGAAAAAAGTAGTAAGTGTTCTGCTTCAGGCTACATGGGTAAGGACTCAGCTGATGTGCTTTGTACAGCTTTGGGAACCACACTTCAGGAAAGATGTAGACAAATGGAAGAGAGTGCAAAGGAGAGCAGCAAGAATGATCAGAGGTTTAGAAAACATGACCTACAAGAAAAGGCTGAAAGAACTGGGTTTGTTTAGTCTAGAAGAGAGAAGACTAAGCATGAGGCTCAAGGGGAGGGGGAGGAAGGGATAACAATTTTCTAATATGTAAAAAGCTGTTATGAAGAGGACAGTGATCAATCATTTTCCATGTCCACTGGGGACAGAATGTGAAAAAGTGCACTAATTTGAGCAAAGAAGATAGATTAGACAATTCATTAACTCCAAGGCTAGTGAACAGACTACCCAGAGAGGTTCACAGAAGAAACTTAATTTTTAAAAGGGGTTATCCAAACACCTGTAAGATATGGTCTTTATGTACTTAAAAGTAATTTGCATGCTATTCTTTGTAATCTGTTCAAACAGTATGTGCTGAACACCATCCATATGGGAAGAACTGGTGTCCCTAGCATTGTCACCATACAATCCTTAGACATTTATCACTAAAAATCCATTTAGTAACCATGATAAATGTCTTGTTGTTTGAAGCAGAAGACTCTAAAAATGTATATCATGGTACTCTACCACTAAAACTTCATGAAGCAATGCTTTAGGATACTTTACTTGTCACTACATTGTAGCTTTGTTTTTTGGGAATACCAGTGTAAACCCTAATTTCTTTGAAAAATACTTGGTCATCGTTTAAGGATGCTTCCACATTTAGTGCTTTTAAGTCTTGACATAACCTGGACAAGACTTTACTTCCTCCAATCCACCTTTGTATTAAGGATTTGTGGGGATTTTTTACATGATCAGACCTTTGTCTTTCAAATGGATCACCTCAATTTCCATGTTCATGCTATTTTTGCTGTCTCTGATATGGTTGCCATCAGGGCCACCAGTTCAATGGATATCTCCCATCCATTAAGGAATAAGATGAGGACAGGAATAATTATATTTCATATAATCCCTAAATTCAGTAAAAACTGGCACTTGATCATGAATGACTTGACCGGTACTGCAACTAAGTACCCCAAACTGGAAAACTTTGTGACAGCTTTCTAGTCCATTCTGTTCCTTATGTAAGCTCACCAGCTGTATAAATATCTGCTAGTGCAACTCAGTTAACTCAGAACAGGTACTCAGCTTGTTTCCTCTTAGGATCAAGCAAATTTTGTGAATCAAAATTATGTTTCTTGGTTATAAAGAATGTGTAAAAGGGAACCTGGATGCAAAATCAAAATAGCAACATTTGTGCATGGAAAGACTATATGTGGCATAACCACTACGCAGAACAAATTCTTAATGAATCTTATCCATTGCACAAAAAATTTTCAAGTGTTGTAGTAACTCTAAGGCAACAGAAGCTGGGTCTCCATGCAGAGAGCTTGTGGAATGAGATATATATAGTCAAATTTCTTAAGGCAAAACAGATTTCTTTAATCTTGTTTCACCATTCTAAATGCACTGCAAATCACTTCAAAACCAGGTTTTTTTCTTTTATCTTTTTTGGTAGACATCCTTCCATAATTTATGTTTATTGGTCGATTAAATTAGCAGAAAATTCTATTTGTCACCATGACCAGTTATGGCGACTCTTAAGATTCTGCACCCGATTCATCTCTTCAAAAAATTGTTTACATTTCACCATTTTTGTGACAAAAATGACTGAAGCAACATATTTATTTATTTTGGACAAATTAAACACTTTTCTTTCAGTTATTAACATAGCTCTGAAATCAGCTTAGTGAGGTTACTGGCTGCATGGTATGTGACCTACATATGATAAATATTTCAGTAAAAAAGATACAATACAGATTAAGAAAAAGGTAATATTGTTAATTTCATATTTGTTTTAGAATTGCTTCTAAAGCTGGCCTGAGGCTTAGCTGTGGAAGCCTCATCTCTTCTTGATGCACTGCACAGCTTTGCACGAAATGGTAAATGTTAGTAGGATTCTGTCAGCTGTAATTACTTCCAAGGACTGTTGGACACTGAAATGTTTCCTCTCCTGGATCACTTAAGTTAGAGAATTGATCCTCCTTCATCTCTTAAACTGTGTGCTTGACTGTTCTCTTCGTAATGTAAACAAGTTTGAAGCAATCTGGGTATTTCTTTTCCCTGTGATGACAGCCAGAGGAAGAGGACACTATAGGAATATGTGCAGGTTGGGCAAAGCCAGCTGAGGGGCTTGGTCCATTCAATGTGTAGCAGAGGTCTCATAGACTGTCTACCTGCTTCTACTCCTGCCTGAAACATAACCCAAAGTGGGGTTATGGGACATTTTTGTTTCCTGGCTATGGCATTTCTGATGCATCTCAGATACTCTAGCTGTGAATGACAGGAGCTAAATTGTTTTACAGGCTTATTAGGGTCCTTCAAGGTGGCAGGCAACAACAGTAATGGAAAATGAATAGGTTCAGAAGCAGTGGGAGAGTTGAGTGGCAATACAGGCAACAAGGCAGGCAATAGAATATAAACATCAGACTATTTTTACTTCTGCTTTGTGATAGGAACGAGAACCCCAGGACCAGCAGAAGGCTGATTGCTGTCTTGTAAATTACTGCCTTAAATTTGGTCAAAAGCTTTACCATAGTAATTTCCACAGCAGCATCAGACTTGTCAAATGCTGGTGCTGAAACCCTCTTCAGTCCCTCTCCCTGGGGCTACTTGTAGAACCGTCAAAATGCTTCTTCCACGTGGTGATGGCAGTGCCTGCTCTGCAGCATCTTGCCTGCTTTGCCTGGCTTTGGTTAGATGTTCCTGTGCTTGCCTTCCAAAGTATCCCTCCTGCTGCTTTTAGGCATAATGTGCCTCTTTCTCTCTGGGATCTGCAAAGAAGCTATCTCATTTGGGTTCACAGGCAGCATAGTTTCCACAGCAATGCTTCAGCTTGGATAGGGTGGTCACGTTATTCTTGACTTCTCTGAGACTTTTATTTTACCACACAAGCATCCCCTGCCCTTGAAGAGCACCTCATCTAGTGTCTGCGAGGCTTCTGCTTCTTGTTTGACATCCCTTATTTACAAAGCAAACAAAATGTTCCTTTTAACACACATCATGCAAAGTTTATTAATGAAGAAAACAATCCCAGGGGGTCAACCCAGGGGACCCTTGAAACCTGCCAGCAAAAACTCTTCAAACGCTCAACGCGTCAGATCCTCCAAAACGATATTTCACACAATGAAGTAAAAATAATATTTTTCTTTCAGCCTTTCCAGTCGCTTTTGTGGAGAGCAGACAGAAATTATTTTCTTATTCTGCTCCCAGAGCAGAGGTCTGTATGAAGCTGCGTTTATTTGTTTAAAACGATGATTTCATCCTAAATGTCTTGACAGCAAATAGTTGGTGGTTTAATAAAGGCTCTTTGAAAAAAAGGGCCTGAGCAGTTATTTGTACAGGGAAAATGTGAAGTATGTGGCTCTCAGGAGAGAGAGAAATGCCTGTTGTGATTAGGGGGTGCAGGGATGACCCTAAAATCCCCTCTGTCTGCCAGAGTAAGAACAGTGACTCGTGTGGGTCTTTTTCCTCATGGCCACCAAGCTGAGCTGCTGCAGCAGACCATGGGACTGAAAGTGATCTGACCTTGTTATTAACAAGTGACTGATATGGCCTTCGCCCTCCCAAGCAAATGCTCTTACAGAAGAGAAAAGATCTGCTGTTCGGGCCGAAGAGTTTGATTACAAAAGAAATAAATTAATGATAAACAGACTTGAGACTATCTGGAGAGCCCTGTATGATGGTCAGCAGAGAAAAATGTGTGCTAAAGTTATAGGGGACCATGTCTTCCTTAGGTGGAATTCCTAGTAGTAGAAGAGTCCCTGGAAAGTGCACATGCACCTGTTGTCTTTGCAGAGGCATCTCTCAGAAAAGGTTGGAACAAAGCAGATCTCACATACGCCACATCAGTACATAAATATATGTACCAACCTTAGGAAAGCAGTCAACGTAGTTTGGAAATCAGTGGTGTAAGGTACCAAATAGAGAACTTCTTTCCAAAAGCTGTACCAGTATTAAACCTCAGATGTATGTGATCTGGTTTATTTTCAAAAGCTGTAATATGTTTCACATTTGTTGTTTGATTTACAACTGAAAGCAACATCATTCAACTGCTTCTCAATTTAGCATCTCTGTGGCTGAGCAAACATGTCTAGCCGCAGCAAAAGGGACCAAATTCAAATCTGAATCAGGGACTTAGGGTAAAATCTGGATTTTATTTACATATGCACTCTTACAGTGACAGATTCAGTGTCATTTGATCTCAGTCAGTATTTCTAAATTCTGTTAAAATTCACTACATATAGACTAAGGAATATAGGCCATAACAGGTATAGACAAAGATAGCAGACACTATCCTCTAATATTAGTAGGTTTTTAAAATAAGCGAATAGGTTTGTGTAATGTTTCATGTGCTGCATTTGTAGTTTCCAATAGCTGTTGGTAACACTCATGGGGTCATATAATGGTGCTCTGTTACACATGTGCAAGCGTGTCATAACTCTGATGAAGGTGAGGCCATTAGTCCCAGTGAGACTAGGACTAATTCATCAGATGTGGGAACAGACTTGTCCTACAGGTACCACCA
>VYZQ01015553.1:0-31581 GCA_013400655.1 Mystacornis crossleyi | reverse complement strand
AACATCATGTTACAGTGAATGAAAATATTTTTATAAAACAAAAGCAGAAACTTTGTGTCCACAAAGCCATTTGTGAGCATTTTAACTGCCTTTTCTCATTCTACTAAAGATATTACTTACATTAACTGTCACTGAAATTTGAAATAAAGTTAATTGAGGACTTCGGTGGATTCAAATGTTTATCCAAGGATCATTGAAACACTTTGAAGTGAAAAATAGTTGTGGGCTGTCATTTATCTGCTCAATATGGTCACATTGTGCAATGTAGTACAGCAGGATAGATGGAACCAGTGAGGTTGCAAAATTCAATACTGGCTATGTAATATTAATCGAAACATATTACTACTCATAATTACTAGTTATGATCTCTACAAAAATTTCAAGCAGAAAGCCAGATAATTAAAAGAAGATACCCAAACAACATGATTTTATTTAACTTTTAAAATGTGGGTTAATACTTCATACATGAAATAAAACTGGAAATAGGAGGAGGAAAAGAGTTTAAAAGATGAGACAGCTAGAGTGTAAAACTAGTGTATGTTCTTTCACAAGTATGCTGTGGGCTATCTTCATGCTTTGCTCAAAAGCAGTGTAGCAGCACTCTGAATCTGGTCTCTTAATCTGCAATTTTGTGCAGCATGAGCTATGTACTCCTTCCTCTGCAGAGGCAAATTAAAATTAGAGTTTCCTGAACGCTACCTGTTGGCCACTCAGACGGGCAAACACTGGGGAGATAAATGGACTTGGAGACACATTCAGCAATGTCTGTGTGCTGCTGACAAATTCAGGGAGTAGCAGAATGGAGGCCGCTCCAGGTATTTATAACATAAGAACTTCAAGCATCTCGGGGGAAAAAAAAAATCACTGCTCAACGATTTCTACAAATTTGTTACTATTTTTAGAGCTATCATCCATGGATAACTGACAAAAACCATAAGGAAAAATAAAATTTTCTTTTTGCAAACTCACAAACCAAGAAAATCTGCTTTGTAATATTTTGGTTGGCGATAGCCTTGGCTGCAGCAGTCACGTTACTGAGTTTGGGACTCATTTGAGCACACTGAAGGTTAGTACTAAGAAAGAAGGTTTTAGATTTGACTAGGTTTTAGAATAGCAAATTTCAGCTCAGAGCTCTATTGAGAGGGATTCCAAGGTAAGCTTCCATGGAGAACAGAGAAGCTATCAAGTGATGAGAATTTTTTCAAGAATGTGCTCCCTCATTACCCTCTATACAAAAATAACCTGTTTGGTTGATGTGGGATGAGTAGTGGACATTGTCTACTTGGATTTCTGTGAGACTTTTGATACCACTTACCACAGCCTCCTCCCAGAGAAGTTGTTGCGTTATGCTCTGGACATGTGGTCCATGTGGCATGTGAGCAACTGGCTGGCAGGTGGCACCCAGGGCGTGTTTGTAAATAGCTCCATTTGGAAATAGTAAAATTTTTAATAAGCCTTTGCTATTTCCCAGTAGCAAGCCCAGCTAAAATCAAAATTGTTTCAGACAGGAGTGTTTTAAACATCTGAAATTCTTTTATCTGCAGATGTACACTGCATAAAAATAGGTTTATCAGTTTTTAATGTGAGACCTTGCAAGTCCTGGTATACTGGTGGAGCCTTTGCAGACTATAATTTTTCCTTAAAACCTGAATGATTTGTCCTTTGCAAGTGCAGCCTCTGTGGTTATTTCCACCACTTGCTTCTCTGTTCCCAGCTTGCTTTACTTTCAAGAGCCAGAAAATTTCCTTTTCTGCCCATTTCTGTTTTCCTGAAACATTTTATAGCATGCTGAAAAGGAGAAAGGCAAAAAATGTCCACAGATCTCCCCTCTATGATTCTTTAACAAGATATGGCCTTTGCTGGGAGAAGATAACCTCATCTTCTTGTAAGAAAAAAAGTTGTCCATCAGATACTGCTTCAGATATCTCCGGATTAGCACATGAACTGATGAGTACATTGACTGATGAGTACACTGAAATATCAACCAGAGAAGTAAGATCTTAACCTGGTAATTCCTCATTTCTATTACAGTCATCCAACTGGTGAGATTTTTTTTCTCAGAACACTGGGATTTAGGTTTGATATATAAGTTCCATCTGTAAGAGAAGAATGAATAAACCAATGCCAGTGGTTGAAAAGCTGTAAAATGTCACTTAAATGTGTGACACATTTCTTCACATGTTGACTGCACAGCCCTACCTAAGAATAGTAGGTCTTTCTCAGTACAACCACAGAAGGATAAGTATTTACAGTACAATACAATTTCTTTTTCTTGTAATCAACACATTTAATTATTTACAGAGTTTTATGCTGAAGGAAATCCTGAAGGACTCAGAAATCTGTTAGAAAGACTGAAGATCACTGGAGCACAGAGAGTATTTCCAATAAGTAATGTGAACAATATTTAGCTGAACTAGGTTGCCCAACTTGCTAAATTTGCTTTGCACCACCCTGAAATTAGAGGGATACCCGATGGCTTGAGGACAAGAGAGTTACTGAGCTGTTGTGGTTCTCATTCCACCACCAGACTAAGTCCTCAAGATCTGACATCCAATGCTAAAGAACAGGAGACTCCCTCAATACTGAATGGTGAATATCTGCCTGCAAAGCAATGTCCTACTGTCAGTGTCATAGCTCAAGGCTTGCAAGGCCACAACCTCTGATAGAATAAACACACCTCCAGCAGAGCAGATATGAAGACTATGTCTAGTTCATGGCAGCTTAGATGAATTTCAGTAGGTTGCAGTATTTTCTGATGAAGTCAGAACGCCTATCTTTTAATAATTATTTGAGTGTTATTGCATCTGATGGATCTTGTTAAGTGTCTTAGTGTTAGACCTACACATTCAAAGTCCAAAGAATTGCTCTTCAGAGAGCAACTTTGACTAGGAAAAATATCCAACATGTTCTTGACAGCTGCTGCTGAGAAACTATTAAGTAGTCAATAAATCAACACTGGCCTTTCCAAAGCTCATGCTGCATACAGCAATATTCCATCCACACACAAAAAGGTGAGGTTTGCAAACATAATGGACTTGAAAGAACTTAATGTCTTTGGGGAAAGGTATCTATATAGCAAAGGAAATGAGATTCATAATGAAAGTCAGCTCCATATCAAATGAATGGGCTGACAGGATGAGAAAAGCAATCTTCTCTTTAGCAAACAGGCAGAAATGTAGCTGCCTAATTTTCCCATCCATGTTTGAGACAGTCTTGATCTAATTATTTTCTTCAAGGTCCCCAAGGTAGTGTTAAGCAAGTTTTGTATATAGGGAACCCTGCCTTACATTTCTAAACTGACATGATCATACCATGTCACACTTCTGAAAAATTAAAAGAATAAATAAAATATGATGAAATAGTACAGTTTTAAAGTGCAACAGCTGGAACAAGTGTATGGTAGTGTGTATGGCAACTATTAATATGTTCTTAAATAACAGTCAAAATATTGACTTTCTGCAGAGTGTGTAAAATTCTCTATTAAGTACATGAAAACATCATTGTTTTACAACATGCTTTTCATTGAGGTTTATATTGTCACTTACCCCAGTGTTTTGGCACTCATATAATAATAATATAAGATTTCAGAAGCAATTACACTGCTCTGGCAAAGACCATAATATAATAGACATAATATCTGAAAAGAAATGGATATGCTAGTCTAAACCAAAGGAAAAATAATAATTCAGCCTTGTACAATTAATTTTAATGCATTAGTGCAGTGACATATGTAAAAAAGTTGAATTGTTTTCATTGCCTTAATATGGTGGGAGATGAGCTCACTGTGACCTGTGCTGCATTACTCTTGATTTCACAGGTTCTCTGATTTAACTGGAGTACATAATAGAACGAAAGGACCAGTGTCCTAGAAATCATGGCACATCAGTGGTTTTAAGAGAATTTTTGCCAAAAAAATGACACTGCTGTTTGCAGAAACTGCCCTTCAGCAGTGAGCACACATCAGCTGTTAGCAAATGCCTTGATATAAATGATGGCACTTGCTGGAGAGAGAAGTGACCACCCACACAGGTGTTTTTAGTTAGGAAGCATGTGCTTGTAGATGGCTGTGCAGAGAGAAAGCAGGCTGTCATATCACTGGAAAATAAACCTTCAAAGCATCTACTAGCCAATCATATAAGAATCAATGGTTTATTCCACCAAGGATGCCTTTCTAATTGCATGTGGATTGAACTCTGATAAATAAAAGTTTTTGCATTTAGATTGCAATTTTATATGGTAACAAACTCCTGTGAAGTATCTGTAGTGCCTTATTCTGTCACTGTTTAACTCCTACAGACTTCATGGACAAAGGGTATTCTCTGTACTCTCATTTCACTGGCTTAAAGAATAGACAAGCTAAAAATTTACTGTATTTGAAAATACAAATGTCAAGAGAGTGTTTATGTGTTCCAGACAACATCTCAGCGACGGAGTGAATACTGTTCCTATTTTTAGGCTACATAGGACTAAAAAAAATCTTAAAGAACTATAGCCCTGACACCAACAAAACCTTATTTTTGCAGAACTCAGCTAGTGTCAGCTTAGTTCCCTTGTCAACCTGATCCTGACAGTGTGAGTTTGTGATCTGGGAAAGGTGTTGATGTTGTGGCATGATTCAAACTTGATATGTGGCAGATGGAACCTGGCAACTGGACCTTGTGCCCCACTTATGAGTGATGCTCAGGGTGTCCTTATGTGCAGCAGTAGTGCTTTGCCCACTCTGCTCCTCTTTGATGCCAGTGCATCTTACCCCACTGCCCCGAGGGCACAACAAACCTACAGTAGATTTTTTGTTTCTTGTGAAAATTTATACAAAGCACTTTATTATTTAAATGATCAAATATTTCATTAAATCCATGATACTATTTACTATTTACTTTTACTATTTACTGTTGTTATTACTGCTATGGTTGGTGCTGTGGTATTGCTGAGAAATGAAAGAGATGGATGTGTAGGTGACAGAACCAAGCATTGTAATGAAAATAAAGGGAAAGGAAAGTTGTGATTTGCAAAAGGTCAGGGGTACCTAGTCTCTAGAAAAACTTGAAAATCCTAGACAAATGCTGACCACTTAAATTTACTCATGTATATGTAACCCATCACTAGAAGTCCCGTCTGGAATGTGCTGCTGGACTAACAGATCTGTTTAAGCTTCTTGACTTCTATAAATCTGTGATTGCTGCAGCTTCAAACATCATAGGAAAAAGACATCTCACAGTATTTACTTGCAACCACATTGTGAATCTCTCCTGTCTAGATGCACCTGGGCAGTAATTCTTGCTCCCTTCTCTTGTGTTTCACTGGATTTTTTCTACAGCTGAGTGATTAAGATATCTTCACTTTTTTTTTCTCTGAATTTTCTCAGAAAGAAAAGACTAAGCATCAAGTGTTTCATGGGGTTTGACACCCAGGAAGGTAAAAGCAAAGAATAAGAGGGACAGTTGAAAAAAGGAGCAGAAGTACCTTTTGATACCAGCTCTCACAATAACCTTCTGGACAAAATGCCCAGCACGCAGCTGAATGACCATACTATTCAATGGGAGAGCAACTGGCTCACAGGATGAGCATAAATAGTTACAGTGAGTGGAAGGACATCAGACTGGCAACCTGTCGCTAGTGGGGTTCCACAGGGATCCATTCTCAACCCTGTGCTCTTCAACATCTTCATTAATAACATGGATGAAGGACTGAAAAGAATACTAAGTTTTAAGTTAAGTGACAACACTTAACTGGGAGGAGTTGTTGACTGTCTCAAAGGCAGGGAGGATCTGCAGGGAGACCTCAACTCATTAGATGGGCAATGACCAGCCACATGAAGCATCACAAGGACAAGTGCCAGATTCTGCACCTGGGATGGGGCAACTCTTGTGGGTATAGACTGGGGAACGAGAGGATGGAGAGAAATGCTGTGGAAAGGGACCAGTGGGTCCTCATTGATGGCAAGTTGAACACGAGTCAGCAGTTCACTGGCACCCAGGAGGGCCACCCATGTCCTGGGGGCATCAGGCCCAGCATCGCCAGCCGGGCGAGGGAGGGGATTGTCCCACTCTGCTCTGCACTGGGGTGGCCTCACCTCGAGTGCTGGGGGCAGTTTTGGGTGCCACAATGTAAGAAAGACACTCAGCTGTTAGAGAGCGTCCAAAGGAGGGACACAAAGATGGTTAAGGGGAAGCCATCGATGGGTTTGGAGAGAAAGCCTTTAAACATGCTGCTGAGGTCACTTGGTCTGTTCAGCCTGGAGCACAGGAGACTGAGGAGAGACCTCATTGTGGTCTTCAATGTCCTCAGAAGGGGAAGTGGAGTGGCAGGTACCACCAATCTCTTCACTCACATGACCAGTGATAGGAATTGAGGAAGTGGCATGAAGCTCAGTCAGGACAGGTTTAGGCTGGGTATCAGGAAAAGGTTCTTCACCCGGAGAGTGGTTGAGCACTGGAACAGGTTCCCCAGGGAAGTGGTCACAGAACTAGCCTGACAGAGTTCAAAAAGCCTTTGGACAACACTCTCAGGCTCTCTGGCACATGGTGTGATTCTTAGGGGTGTCCTGTGCAGGGCCAGGAGTTGGACAGGATGAGCCTTGTGGGTCCCTTCCAAATCAGCTTATTCTGTGGCTCTATGATTCTACGATTCTATGAAAAGTAAAACAGCATTCCTTTCCCTAAGATCAATCAATTGCCACAGTTAATTATATGGCAAAATGTGGCATAAGTAGGGAAAAAAAGAAGTGGTTTCTCGTGTTTTAAGTGTTGTCATATAGTACCATTGGCCTGGCTCTGTTTAATGACATCTTTTCTCACTTTTGGATACTTGAAAAATGTTCCAACTATTTTTTTCTTGGTGTTTCTGTGGCTTTTTAATCACTGAGGACTTTCTGACTTCTTTTTTCTAGCTTTATGGCATTTTGTGGGAGTAATATACACTGTTTTCCTTGCTGGTTTTACTGTTAGGCAACTCTGAAGGGCCTCTTTGGTTTGGCAGCTTAGCAGTGATTTTGTGGCCTATAAGTGATTGTTTGTTCTGACTTCACTACTTCTCTGGACTTCTCTTCTTAACGTGTAGTTCTTTTTTCTTGTTCCCTGGTATAGGCAATACCCTTGTTACTTCAGGAGTCGAGTGAGCCAGACTGACCTGACCTGCCGTGGGGTGGTACCCAAGTTCACACGAGTGCCCGGGAAGGGGAACCCAACACTGCTGTGGGAACGAGTGACTGCCTGGCCCTGCCTCACCCTGCAGGCAGCATATGCTGACTGCTATGCTGACAGGAAGCAGGCCCTGACTCAAACGGAGCCATAGAGCCAGCTGCCTGAAGCCAAAGTGATGACTGTGAGAGGCTCCCTCTGGACATGCAGGCTGCCTTCAGTCCTATCCTTTGGTCTGGATCCTGCTCATGTTTATGGGAGCTGGGTCTCTGCTTCTGGCTTGCTGTACAAACCACAAGTTCACATCACTTCATTTAAGTAAATTGTCCAGTATAATAAAGGAATTTTGGGGGCGACAGAGATGAATAGTAGTGTTACAAGATTTTTCAACTACCTTAACCTTGAGAGCATGTCTTTATAACTAATCTTACTCCTTGCGTGTTTTGCAATTTCTTCAATAAATGAGGCAAAAGACTTCCAGACAGCAGATTTCTTATGTAAATAAACGTATTTTATTCCCCAAGCACCACATCCCATGCTCTGACTGTTAAAATACTCCTGTAAAGAAAAAAAAAAAGCACGTAAACATGCGATTGGGCTATCTCATCACGCCAACACATAAGGGGGGATTGGTGAAATAAGCTGTACAAATTTCTTTCTTCCTTAGATTTTGAGTGCTGGGCACAGTCTTCTTGTTTTATCAAAAATGTACTCCCTTTCTTTCTGAAATTAGGCTAACTCCTTCCAGTGTGAAAAATTATTGGGGCTGTACATTTCAAACTCTAAGCACAAATCTTAATCACAAACCTAACATAACAAATGTAATATCAGGCTGTCACCCTTTTGTACAGGCTGTGCTATTCCAAGAACAGAGATGTACATTTTCCAAGGCCTTCACTGCCATTCCGCTGTGTGGGATTTCCGGATTCAATCACTGGTTTTCAAGAAGAGCTTTTTCGAAGTGCTTAGAACTCATCAGTTCCTCTCCTTCCTTTTCTAATCTATTCATTCGTCCTTTGGACGAACACTCTCATTCGTCATCACATGCAAGTTTTTACTTTTATGTGATTCATTCATCATCACATGCAAGTTTTTACACTACTCTCCTGCTTTCCTCTGTGAGTGGAATGACATAATCTGCTTTACAAGTGAACCTACCACATGTATGATCTAACTTTAAATGATCCTAATACTTTAAAATCAGCAGTAAGTTCCAGATTAAAAACCAGCGGCTTTACACTGAGGAAGCCCAGTCATAAAACCATCCCTTTTTACATCTAGGCATTCTTAACCTGTGTAACTCAGCTGACCCGTAGTTGCTGTTGGTGTTTTCCAAGTGGCAGTGAATGACAAGAAAGGTGAAGAAACTTGTAAGCATATAACTGTCTATGTCAGCATCTGTATGGCACAAAAATCAATGTATGTGTACCCCGAAGTTTTTTGTTTCACTTGCCTCACTAAAAGCCTTCAAAATTTTAAGAGATTAATGCACTATTTTAGGGCCAATGACAACTGATTTATCGTTTTATAGGACAGGAATTGTAAAGTCCTTTTCCATTCCTCATTGCCAAAACAGGGAAAATGAGTAGGCAGGTAGGAAAAATCCTCTTTCCATCATCAGTACCATTGCTATGTCACTAAAATGTCACATTGCTAGGTGTCTGAAAAATATTTCCTTGGAAATATAAAAAATTTACGATTATTACTTGCCAGAGAAAATCCTGGCAGGCAGGTCAGGTCAGAAGAAAGCTGCTGAGCCATCACACTATCTTCTGAAGGTGCAGGGCAAATGGAACACAGCTGAGAGGAGTCCTGCCCCACTTACAGCTTCCCACTCACACCTAGGTCACTTCTCTGACCTTGCAGTTTCAGTATCCTGCAGGAAAATTCTGACTGGATTTGGTGAAAGGGCCTATTTTTGAAAGCAATTGAGATGCTGAGAAACCCAAAGTCCCTGTTGAAATCAGTGTCTGATGCTAGGCAAGGGTCCAGCATGGAGGGAGTGTGTCAATAGACCGTTGTCCTAAATGAACATCCCTATAGTACTCAGGTTCTTGTAAGGTCTCCACAAAATTTTAACTAACTGTTTGCCTTATCAGTGAGTATAGAAATTAACAGAATATTTTTAGTGTAACTGCCTTTTTCCATATGATTGGTAGCTAGATGGAAAACTACAGTCAGCACTGTTCAACAGGTAGGTCCTGTATCTCACCAGCAAATTCTCCACGGGTCACCTGTGGCCATGACCAATTTGGCAAAATGTGGTCCCAGCTGCTCAGGCAAGTGGCAGCTCAAAGGAGGAAGAGAGACAAACTCAAATGCAGACCTGGCAGAGCATCAGCTTGGCACACATCATCTGGGCTAGTACACCTGAGGACGAGAGCCTTGGTCACTGTCAGATCCCTTATTTATTTCTTGCTACAGAGTCCGCCTTTTATGGCAGTGAGAAATTATTTAACAGCCTTTCTCCTTGAAACTGGTGGCACTCATCATTACTTCTCTGCTTCGCCTGTTTCCCCACTACTCTTACAGGCAGCCACATATCTTTTCCTTCCCCACATGTTTTCTAAGTGGATCCCTCTTGATTCTGTGTGTTTCACTGGTATCCAACCTAATTTTCTCCAAACCAGGCTCCTTTATTTGTTCTCCTCTTGAATGATTTTACATAACATTCCAAGTGACATTTTTATTGCAGTATTTTCATGGTCCTGCAAAATTTGCCAAGGAAGGTGTTTTACAAATAATATTATTACTTTGAAGACTTAGTTCTGTGGAATCATACAACATGTGGTTATGTTCAAATACATTTGTTTTCACTGTGTGTCCTCTATTATGATTTTGCCTCACTGTATGATATTGGTGCAGTAAGTGGTATTTATCTGTAAGATACCAGTAACATGATCTGCTTCAAGTGCAACATGTTAGATTGTCTCCCTCTGAGAGGTGGAGGTGATGCTTCAACATAACCTTTCCTGACCTTCCAGGGGAGTCTTCTAAATCTAAGGCAAAACTAGTGATTGTACTGATCCAGGACAGCAGCCTGAGAAGGTTCTAATTGTATTTTCAGAACCATCATGGATAGGTCATTTGGTCCAGATCCTAATTAAGGGCCTGGTTTCTGAAGCTTCTAAAGCTTCTGAAGCTTCTAAGCCACGCAAGCACAGCTGCTTTCTGTGTGCAGTAAGACAGCAAGACACAGAAAAGTGAGCAGGGTGGCTGGCATATCTCTCCTCCAGTGTTCTCTGCAAGCTGTTTCTAGGTCAACAGGTTTGGGGCTGACAGTGTAGGGAAAATAGTGATGCAGTTAACACACTGGGAAGACTCAGGATTTCTGCTTTCATTGGTCTGATTTTAACTTTTTCACATAAAAGAATAACAGAGCACAAAGATAATTAGATTTAAATAATGCACAAAAATGGGATTGGCAATGAGTTAACTGCAGCTGAGAGCCCAGGCCAGACAGCAGCAAGAAGGATGATACAGAAACAGTCTGAAAGAAGCTCAGCTGGGGAATAGTGAGTAACTTGTCTTCAGATTATGATAAGAGAAGACAGTTTCTCTGAGAAGGTTTCAAAGGCTGAAGCCTCTCTCTTAAACACAAGATTTATTTCTCCAGAACCAAATTATCCTGTAAAGAAAAATCTAGAAGGGATGGTTTAGCATGATCTCTATTGCCCAGTTAATTGCGCTTTGTGCTTTCATCTGGAATTTTGGTAACATATTTGAATCAACCAATTAATTTTTTTGGTCAGCTTGTGGTCCACAGACCTATACGTTTCTGCATTATTTTAAAGGCTCTAGGAAACTTGACTAAGAATGGCACCTGCGCACGTTGCAAGACTACATGTGGGGTTCAGTTATCAACACCTTCAGTGGAAGTTTGTTTTTGGCATCACAGACTCAAAAAGGTCAAAAACTGTACGTTGAAGATGATAATAACCACTTAATGGCTTATGTGCACATCGGCCTAGGAATATTGTGGTGACCAGAGCAAGAGGAACATTCCAGCCAGGAGCTCCATGATCTGTGTAAAAAACTTCTACTGCCATGTATTTAAAGCTTCCTAGCATGCATGGTGTTTTAAATTTGTTCAGTGTTGTTAGAAATGACCACACTTCATAGATGTAGGCTTCGAGCCATACAGAACTCTAGATCCACTGAGACGCTTAAAAGAAAAAAGCTGATGTCTGGATATAATTTACAATTCTCTCCTATAAGATATCTAGGCCTCACAAAATGTTTTCCTCTGGTGGATAATTATTTCAACCATGTTTGGACAAAGTTTCATCCTGTTCCAATCTTATGAGCACTGGAACAATTCTTACTTAAAAATCTTGAGCTCAGATAAAATTAGGTTTCTCTACTTAAGTGAAATGTTCAAGGTCACTTTCATTGTCCATTGTATCTAAAGGCAAAGAAATAAGTAAGTATGTGTCTGGACTTTGAGGAAGGTATAAATTCAGTCAAAACACAATCAGCTTCCTTTCCCCATCTTTGTAGTTACATAATCACAGGCAGAAAATTGCCTGCTCCCAAAACAGTTGATGAAGAGCTCCTAAGTCTCATCTGCAAAGGATGCTGTTTCCAGTGGCATTACTGAAGCAAAAACTCCAGAAAATCCTTCATGTGCATATCCTCACGGCAGAGAAAAATGGCTCTTTCAGTTTTTCTCAAGCCATTTCCTACATACTGTTAGGTTAAAAGAAGTATATCAGAACACAAGTTTCTACATAAGGCCTGATACCTACTCCCAGCCCCAGCTTACAATTGCATCATTTTTATTTAAACAAGCACTAACTCTCAGGAGTTGTCTGTTTTCTTTTACACCAAAACCCTGGTGAAAGACCAGTAATAAAAAGGAAAAAATGCTTTTCTGGTAGATTTTATTCCCAGACGTTCTGGACACACTCACTGAATTACAGGCCAGCTTCCCTGTGCTTTGTAAAACCCCTCAAGCAGTTTTTCATTAATTAATGGGTATCTGTGACTATCAAGAAGATATTTTTAAACACGCTGTCTTTTGAGAAGGAAAAAATGTTTCCCAGCTCTCTTCCTTCCACTTTTCTTGACTGGTTGATTCTTTTACATCAATCAAAAGCCTTGAAAGGGTAGATTTTGTTAACTCGAAAATGAACAGTAGAAAGAATAGTCATTTTATTTACTTGATCTGCTCTTTCTTCAAGCTCAGCATCTTGCAGTCTCTTATAGGTAGACTGCACATGAGAAAATCAGTAGTATGACAGTACTCCACTATCATTGCTTAAACTTCTATCTGTCCTCCTTCACTTCAATTACTTTGCAGTTTTTCAGTAGGTCTCAGAGTCCATAAATGTGCTTAGATCCTTTGATCAACTGCAAAAAGTGTGTTGCACAACATTTTGGTTTCACAAGAAGGGACAACTGAAATTTCTGCCCACATCCTCTTCTCTGTGACTCTGACAAGGTTTATGTGAAAAACATCCTTGCCTCAACAGTGACTGGAACCCTCCTCTTGGTTTCCAGAGGATGATCATGGATGCTCTGAGCCATACCATTCTGAGCCTCTGTTGCGCTGCCTGTGTATTGTGAATACAAGGCAGGGATACATTGCCATTAGTGTGTTGGAGATATGTCTTCTCTTAAACCTGGACATCTTACACCTGTCAGAGAAAGAGCTTTGGGCACTCTCATGGATTAACCCCATCTAGCAACTAAATACCACACAACTTCTCACTCATTTCTCCCTCTCCCCTACTCCCTCCCCCACGGGGGAGGAGAATCAGAATGAAGAGGTAAATCTCTGTCATGGTTTCAGCTAGGGTAGAGTTAATTTCTTCTCAGTAGCTGTTACAGTGCTGTGCTTTGGATGCCAAATGAGAATGGTGTTGAAAACACATGGATGTTTTGGTTTGTTGCTAAATTGTGCTTATCCTAAGTCAAGGACTATTTTTCCTCTTGTCTCGTGCTCTGCCAGTGAGGAGGTAAAACAAATCAAACTGGGAGGGAGCATAGCTGAGACAGGCAACCCAAACTGACCAAAGGGATACTCCACACCACAGAAGGTCATGCCCAGTTTTATAAATTGGGGGAGTTACTTAGAAGGAGGGCCAATCTGGGAGGAGGGGGGGTCTCACATCAGTCATCAGGTGGTTAACAACTGTATTGTGCATCACTTGCTTTTCCCTTTTTATTATCATTATTATTATAATTTACCATTATTACTGTATTTTACTTTATCTTCAATTATTGAACTGTTCTTACTTTAACCTACAAGTTTTACTTTGATTCTCTTCCCCATTCTACAGGGGCAGGGGGGAGAGAAGGGGGTTGAGCGAATGGTTGTGTAGTCCTGACTTTCCAGCTGGACTTAAACCATGACAGCCTCATGGGCTGAGATGAGAACAGTATTATAATTGAAACAAAAATGTAACTACACAATAATAACATAGTAGTAGTAGTAGTAGTAGTAGTAGTAGCAGTAGTAGCAGTAATAGTAATGAAAAGGAGAGGGAGAAAGAGAACCCAAGAGAAGAAGTGATGCACAATACAACTGCTCACCACCCACCAGTAGATACCCAGCCTGCCCCTGAGCAGAGATCAGCCCCTTTTCCAGGGAATTTGATGCAGTTTATGTACTGCACATTGTTCTCTAGTATGGAATATCCCTTTCTCCAGCTGGGGCCACCTGTCCTGGTCATGCTCCCTCCCAGCTTCTCGTGCACCTTCTCACTTGCAGAGCACAGAGACTGAAAAGTCCTTAGGGTGAGCGTTACCCAACAGCAACTAGAACATCAGTGTGTTATTGAAATTATTCTCATAGTAAAGTCAAATACAGCACTATACCTGCTACTAAGAAGAAAAATAAGTCTATCCTGGCTGAAACTAGGACAGGCACGGGCTTCATCTGACATGCAGTCCAGACAACAAAGAGTGAGCTTTAGCAGGTAAGAAGAGCCTTTAGAGAAGGCAGATACACCAGATGTTTCTATCACATTTTTGCTAAAAGCTTGCTGAAGCAACAGCAGGGTTTTTTTTCTTGAGTCAAATGAAAAATGGTGGAAGGACGTTATCTCAAAGTAGCTACTTTCACTGTAAAGTAAACAATTCCTATAAAATTTAAATGAGTTTGATATAAACCTGAGCTCAATTAAACCAAGAATATCCAGTCCAATAAGTTGTATTTAATTATATTATACTCAGAGTTTTCCAGTGTAGTTCTCATCTCAGTTTCCTTTGCTTTTCAAACTGTCAGTAAATTTTTTGCAAAACACTAAATTCAGGGAAGAACTTCCACTGGGGAAACTATTTAAATAATTTTGTTATGTCTTTCCATCTGTTGGTCCAAGTGTATACAGAGTTTTTACTAAATATGAAGTAAACAAACTCCTGCATCAGTCCAAGGCTACTTTGCAGACTTAACCATGTCAGCACAGGGCTCTGAAGTACCTGGATGAAATAAGCTGTTTAAGTATGAATTCTTGTATTATCAGTGCTACTGAGATGTTCCAAAGTAATCTGGTTTATACAGAGAATAAAATGTACCAGAATGGGAGGAAAAAAACAGGAGAGCCAAGTGAGCTGAGAGTCATACTGACCTGCAACCTCCTAGCCTCTAATAACCTGCACTTTAGGAAGTTACTGCAGGGACAAATCCATGGGCTGTCCTGTCATGAACTAAGCACAAATTCACTTCTTTGTTTTTCAACTCATTTACACTTACGGGCTCTGAGGGCTTCTGAGTTAAATAGCTCCACATCTGCACGGTGGAAAACAGACTTCTGGGTGCTTCAGGCCCTCGTATGTCTTTGTTGCCCTTTAGCTCCAGAACAGCTTCCTATTTCCCCCTCCTTGCTACCTGTGGTTTACAGGTGTCACTGACTGCCTCTTAAGACTATTTATTTTCTAGCAGATATTTTGTTCATTGCTCTGTTCTTCTTTTGTTCTCCCCCATGAAATTAGGAGACCAGGACTTCTAGCAATACCACAGCAGACATTACACCATGATGAGCACAAACCAGATTAATTTCTGACTAAAACACCCCATGATGTGCTTACCCTTGGGCTAGTTTAGAACACTGATTAGACAGCTTTGGAGCCTCCCCACTCCACCACAAACCTTCCCCTGCCATATTCTCTCCCCGTTTGTGACCAGCTTCTCTCTTGGGTTGGCGTCTCATAAGAGTTTTGCTGAGGCCTGTTTTATGCATCCCTATGCCCCTGTCAGACTCATCTGCGCCATCTGGTACTTGGTCCTCCAGGAACTCCTGTAGACTTGTGAGGAACCATGATCTTTCTCGCACATTTAAGAGAGTGCATTCTTCTGCCTTAATTACCATGACATCTGGAGGAAAAACAAATGTTTTCATATGAAAAAATTATATTCCTGAGAATCCATGACCACACAGCTAGCATCTGGGGAAATTACTCTCTTTGGGACAGCCTCTTGGGTATGTGGTTAGCATGTGCGTGTGAATGTAAGCTGTCTTTCTAGAAGAATCCATGAGTTTTTGGCTGGTCTGCAGGGAACTGCGGGGAGCCAGCTGGTCTGCCCAGGTCCAGAGCCACCTGATGAGGCTCCCATCCTTGGTTTGGCTTTCTGTGCCATCAGCAAACTGTCTCCTGCCTTTGTGCTTTCCAGGCCAGCCATGTGGGTGAGTGTTGGAGTTGCAGCTCCTGAAAAGAGTGACCCTGGACTTCAGAGACAAAATAAAAGCCTGGGCTAGGCTTTTATTTATTATTATTTAGCTAGATGGGCTGGGCATGAAGAGCCATGAGACTGGATAAAGCATGGAGCTGCCTGGTCCCTGGGTGCCATTTTGTTCCCTGCAGGCAGGGACCAGGTGAAGTTGCACCAAGCAGATCACCTGTGCTTGCTCCTCCACTTGCCAGCTCTTGCCAGCTGACAAGACCTATCTGTGCTTGCAGAGGTCTCTGTGAGCAGTGGATTTGCTAGAAGCATATCTAGATGAAGATCTCCAGGTACAGGTCTCCAGTCCAGCACAAAGCTGCAAGGGATGGCTCAAGACATTTTTGCAATGCAGGGCATCCATGTTGCTATGTTTCTTATTCACCTTCTAGAAAATAAGGTGTCCTGATGGGTAGGAAATACACAGTCCAGACAGTTCTCTGATGTGAACAACCAATCAGGTAAATGTTGAGTAGCTCACTGGCTGCATGGCAAGGGCTGAGACTGATGTGTCCTGACAGCAAAGCTGATTTGCAATAAACCACTGGAAGCTGGGGAGAAGTGTCAGCCCAGATGCTGCAAGCAGACTCTTGCACTGGGTTAACTAGGTCTGAATTTCATTCAGGTCCGGGGATCTAACCACGGCCCCTAGGGCTTTGTGCTCCGGGCAGTGCATGGGCACTCACTGTGTGGACAGGGTCCCTCCCTCCCTTTCCTTGGGGCTTTCTGTGCTCCCGGTGGCTCCCAGTGGCCACTGCTTCACTCCTTCTCCCCTGCAGCGCCGGTGCCTGGCTCGGCCGGGGTGGGAGGGGGGAAAGGGGGATCGAGGGCGGCCGGCACATCTGACTCCCGTGCCTGAGTGAGACAGAGTGCAAAGGCGATGGCAGTCCCAGAACACTTGGGGACAGGGAGGGTCCCCGGGACCTTGCTGCGCTGCGGTGTAGCCCTATAAAAACAAACAAACAAAAACAACCAAAAAATACAACCCAAAGAAACATGACAACCGTACGAAACCAACAATTAACAAAAAACCAAACAAACACACACGCACACACACAAAAACCACCTAAAAAGTGAAACGAGACCTCCTTTCCCCGTGTCTCCGGCGGACAGCCGCGCGGTGGGCGCTTGGTGTCGCGGGCCGGGGAGCGCTGGGCCGCCGTGCACAGCCCACGACTGCAGAATTAAGTCCCCGCGTGTGCGGAACCCGGCGAGCGGAGGGAGAGCGACTAATCCCCCTTTTAAAGACCAGATTGGTCCCCGCCTGGCCCTCCGGTGCAGCAGATCGGGACGACGGCGGCGGCCCCTCCCTGGTGACGGCCGGCGCAAGCTCCGCGGGCGGCGCGGACGGGCCGCGGTCCCGCCAGGCAAAGGCGGCGGCGTGCGAAACCAGGGCTGGGTTTGTGTTCTCCGAAGAAAAATGGGAAGCAAACCTCGGCGGCTGTCGGAGGGGACATCTTTTTGTCGCCTCGGACAAAACGCAAATAAACGTTATAGTCCAAACTTATCAAGTTGATCTTCGTGACCGAGCGTTTCTCACTGTGTGTTCGGTTTGCTTTTCCAGGACCTAAGCAATTTTTAATGTACTATACACTTCCCGCTTAATCCCCCTCGTTTATTATATAATTACGGTTTCAAAGTGATTATGTAATTAAAATCAAGTTTCACTGCAGCGTACTTCAAAAGGAAGGCAACCTTCCCCAGCATTATTTGCCGGTGATGTCATAATTTCTCTGTGATATTTAAAATAAACACATTAGTCCAAGAATTCTAAACATGTCTGAAAGTATATAATGGAATTGATTGGCATAAAGCAACGGTGAAACCTATCACTAGTTTAATATATTTCTATGCTCCCATGCAGTGTAAATTATAGGATAATGGGGTGCAGGCGATGGTAAGCTCTGTTTATATAATCCATTTCTTCACACAAGTTCCCATTGCTTTTCCTTCCCTTTGCTGTATGTGGTGGTTCTCTGATCCTACTGACCTCAGCCATGTGTTTTCACTTTTTCTTCTGATCTCAATTCCATGACCAGCGGGGAATAAAATACAAATTGAATAGTAACCATTCACAGGCCACTCTTTTCAAACTGTTGTTAAGCCTTCTTTGTCTTGTCTAGCAATTGATAGATAAATGTGTCGTATTTTACCCAAGTCTTTTTTCTCTCCTTGTAAAGCTTTGTTGCCCCAAGTTCTTAGTCCATCTTTCTCTTTTTCTTTTTAAAGAAAATCATTTCATCAGGGCTTGTCACCGAAAGGGACCGTTCTCTTCATTGGCAGTACAACGGGTGATGGTTAAGCAGCGGAATTGGACAAAAATATCAGAAGGGGGAAATAAAGGAATTCCCCCAACATTTGGTCCGATCTATTCCCAGCACGACTGGAGGTTAATTTCAAATTTGACTTGTTTCTTCTGTACACGGTAAATAAAGCGCTCCCTGGGCTGCACGAAGTTCCTTTCTGAAAAGGAGAAAGTACTCGAAAAGGGAAGAAAATTTAAAAAGCCCTCCTCTTTTCCCTCTGCATGTCTCTTTCATTTCAAACCTAATTTCTGCACTCTCAGGCAGGGCTGACGCTGTTTATTCAGCTTTTCTTGACAATGAAAAGTAACTAAGAGAAGTTTAAACGATCTCTTGTTATTTTGAGGCTTGTTTTTCCAGCGGTCTTCTCCACGGCTGCTTCTTGGGGGATATAATGAAAAAGAAAATAATTTGGAAAGCCATTATTCCATAGAGAAAAACATGTCATCCATCCCATGCCCTTTATTTGATAAAAAAACAATTGTCATGAAGGTTTCTTCTGTGATCATCTAAACTGCAGAACAGTTATGGTTATAATTATTACCAAACTGCCAATGTGCTGAAGGCAGTCTGAGATAATTTAGCATATATATTTTAAACAGCTTGGTTTATATTTTAAACAGCTTGGTTTAAATGTCCTTTTTTTATCTTTTTTTTTTTTTTAAGGTTTACTCCATCTCTATTGCAAACCAGGGTTTAGCTATTAACAACTGTTTTAAAAGCAGTGGTTGAGAAGAGGGATCTTTTGTTGTGCCTCTTTTTGAAGAACTCCTGCTCATAAGCAAACATTTTGAAGAGTGCATCGGTCTCTAATCAAAATAATCCAGATTCTTGTGTGAAAGGTAAATATTTTGCAACCACATTACTGGAGCTGAAATAACTAAACAAGTCAGACACCGAAATTAGCAGCGTGGTGAGGTGTGGGCAGTGAGAGAGCTGCAACACAGAGAAGAGGTCCTCTTAACCTGCCGAAAGCTGTCGAGTGTTTCATCAGCAGAAAACGCTGCCGTGAGGTTTCGAAGGAAACGCAGTTTAGTAGAAAAATAATTTTCGAAATTTTTCTGGAGACAACGACTGTCTGAAGTGAAGCTGTGTACCTGTAAAACGAGCCCGTGTGTATCACATGCTTCATATTAAACTTTCATGCAGTTTTCCTTCGCTGTTTTTTTTCCAGCTAAGGGGTTCTTATAAACTTTCCTTCGTTTATTTAAGTCTGGTTTTCATTGCTGCAGTTTTGCATGGTTTGCCTTTGTTTAGTTTATTAACCCACAGGGTTACTTTAACTAAATATTTGGGCTGAATACTTTGGGGTTGGATTTCAACGTTTTCTAACAAAATTACTGAGTTTTTTGAAGCCACACAGAGAACTCTGTGTTGACTTTATTAGTCAATTTAACAGGCTATAAGAAAAATAAAAATAAGAAACATACTAGTGTATCCCCTTCAGTGAGGATTGGGGCTAAAACTGGTCTCTTATTTAGTATTTCAGATGCCATCGAGGCTGTGTTAACTTTACTAAAGTTTTAGTACAATTGTCAAATGTACAGCACCTCTGCTCTGCCGAAGTCTCGTGCGGTGCCCGACGTCGATCGCGGAGGTATTTTTAAGCCCCCCCACGAAGGGGGAAAAAAAAAAAGCGCCGTCTGAAAAAAAAGTACCTCTCTGTGCTTGCTGCCTCACGCCTCGGGCCAAGGGTGAGGGATGGCCTGGCCGCAGAGGAGGCACGGTCAGGGAGGTTCGTCTGGCCCCGGAGGGAGCCCGGAGGGACCGGCGTAGCCCTGCTGCGGCACCAAAAAGGGTCCGGAGGCTGCGGACTTGGGCTAAGCCCGGCCCCATGTGCCGCCTGGGAAATATTCGCCACCCCACACCCTGGCAGCCTCTCCTTGCAGCCTCCCATTGGGGTTGGCATGCTTATTTTGGGTGCTTCTTGCTTAGTTTTGTTTAGATTTGTTTTTTGCTTTCCTTTGTTTTTTGTTTTGTTTTGTTTTGGTTTGGTTTGGTTTTAAAAGCATTTGCCCTGCTGCCTGACTGGGACAGAAAGTAACACATTAGCCTGGGAGATAACGGCACTTGAAGAGAGAGTGAGCTTCAGGCAGTCATGTGTGTTGGGAAGAAGCTCTTCTACAGAAAGAAGCCAAAATCTCCCTGGCATGGTGCCATTTACTTGGGTTGTAGGACCCCACGAGTAAAAGCAGGGTGGCAGCAAGCTGGCCAGCGCTTTAGTGAAGTACACTGTCAGAAAGAAACGGGGGAATTCCTCCAGAATGCTGCTGTGGATTCCAATCACCAGTCCATACAGGAATCCTTCCATGCCTGTGGATTTTCTTTAGGGCACACCTCTCCCAGCAAGTAACTGTCCAGTGCTGTGCTGGGCACATCATAGGGTGCTCTACAGATGGGTCCGCTGCTTGAACAGTGCACTTTTATAATTTAAAGGTAGTAACATCTGCTGGGCCTCCCCTGTGTGGGGAATGATAAGTGGGGAGAGGTAAGGCGCTTACAGCTCCCTTTTCCAATGGGGATCTGCAGAGGTGGATAATCTCAAACCCCAAGAAGGAGAGAGGAAGGGTAATAGAGTGTGGAGATGCTACAACAGCAATGAGACACAAAGCTCTGTCTGTTGGTGTCTGCTCCCTCAGAAAAACGAGACAACAGAAAGATGTAAAGAGGGAAGAGGAAGGGGCCAAACTGGGAAGGAACTTTGCAGGGCATCTTTGTAGGAATAAACAGGGACAAAAGCTATCTTTGTCACCATCACAGAA
Organism: Mystacornis crossleyi; assembly: GCA_013400655.1. Lineage (NCBI taxonomy): Eukaryota > Metazoa > Chordata > Aves > Passeriformes > Timaliidae > Mystacornis > Mystacornis crossleyi. The sequence goes on along the minus strand of VYZQ01015553.1, from coordinate 10,712 downwards.
AAAGACACTGCAGCTTCCAAAACGCAAAACACCACAAACCAAAGTGAGAGCTATGCCTGTATGGGTGAAAGAGAAAACCCCTGTGTAAAACCTGGGTGGACATAACCAGGAAGCCAAAACTTGTAGAAAAGCCTGACCAGAGCTAGAGACAGGTTTACAGGCCTGTAAGAGGCCCAGCAGGTCTGTGGTCAAGTATCGGAGGAATAGTCCAAAATTTTAGAAAAAGCCCCTGTGTGATGTTAGTACCCTTTAACTGCTCTAGTAACTTTGAATCTCAGACCTAGATATTAGAGTTATGTGAACCCCAGGACAGACGTATTAGTCCATCTAGCAGGGAGATGTTCCTTCACTTGTTTTAGGAAGTCCTCAACAAGACGTTAGAATGAAAATACTGAACTCTTGCAATACCTCTCAATCATAAATCAGTCTATCCACAATGACCAACAATAATCCAGCAACAAATGTATGTCATGTCTGTCAATGGGATTAATTTAGTGTGAAAATGAAGCGGTCATTTCTGATAGAGCAGCTTACTGCCAACATGCGATAGTGAGGTTGTCCACTGCTATCCGGATAATAAAATGTAAATATGTAACTCCCTAAAACACGTCCCATTCAATACCATTAATTTAACATTGATATGCTTTTCCTGATATCAACATGAGAGAGTAAAAGAGCAAGTGCTACCTTCAAATATTATTACATATTTTTGTTTTACTTACTTGCCATTGCATTTTGCAAAGTATTTTGTGGTCTCTTGAACACAAAAGGGCAGCACAGAAGGTCTGTGTTAGAGTCAGGCTTAAGTTTCAGAAGAAATAAAAGCTTGGAGCTTAGCTAATAGTGAAGAAATAGGATAACTGCTAAAAAGGCCTAATAAATGTTTACTCTGTTAAGTATTGCTTTTATTTCTCCCTCTCATAAGTGATCTTGCAGTACTATTATATAAAAAAATTAAGATTACTGTATTAAAACCAGATTTTCTAGAGCTCGTTCAGAATTCTCAGGAGTAGTCTTTTATTTCACTAGGTAATAAGAAGATACAGATTTTTACTTTGTTTGAGAAATTCCACATTTTCCTTCACTCAAAAAAGTAAAATCTGAATAATGATTGGTGATACCTCAGTCTGAAATCTGCTGAAGTGTGGCAGCAGTAAGTAGTGGGAAGAGCAAATAAGCTAGAGAAACCTGGCTCAAATGGGGAAAAGAGAATGAACTGGGAGAAGAACAGGTTAAAAGATACAACAGAGTAAAAAAGTCATGACAGAAAAGACACCAAACCCAAAAGTGTTCTGCAGTAGCTGTGCAGCTTGATAAACTCTTCCATCACTTTTATTCCCCACTGGACATGTAGTAGAGAAAAGCGTTACTAAATCTTTACTCAGACTTGACGCCATCAAAATCTTTAGATTTTCATCTTGTTAAATACATGATACTGCAAAACTCTTGGTCCCAGGTCTCAGCTGCAGTTCCCTGCTTTGCAAAATCCCAAAATACATACTTCTGCTCTGACTTCATTCAAGATGTTAAATCCAACTGCAGCCAACATTAATTAACAAGGGAAGAAAGGGTGAACCAATAATTAGTTGACTGATCACCCTGCCTGCCATGTTGGAAATCACCCTTAACAGCTACAGGACAAAAATGAAAATAAAAAAGAGCTTAACACTTATTATATTTAGGACTGAAGATATGTCTTCATGATATTGTGTATTAATTTTTCCTTCTGATTTGAAGGATGGCCGTCCACATCCCTTGGCACTGCAATCAGTGTTTTAAAAAAAGAAAATAACACACACACACGCACACACAAAAAAAAAAAACCCAAAAAACCAAACAAACCACACACACAAAGAAACCCACCACCACACAAAAAAAACCCAACCCCCCCAAAAAAACAAAAAAACAAACACCCCACAGCAGAACAAAACCCACACACAATAATAATAAATTACATAATTATCCACTAATTTGAAGCAGTGATATACAGCCCACAAAATAAAAATCATTCCCACACCCCCAGTTCTATTTCTGTGTGGGTTAGATATGCATATGGAGGGGTGATAGATAGACACTGTGTATATCCAACATGACAGAGCACTTATTCTCAGACACAGAATAGAGTAAGATATCAGATTTTAATGCCATTAGTATTTTCCTACAGCAAATTCTAGTTTTGGAGATGAGAACTCAGGCCTGTCCTAATTAAAGATGAGGAACTGCACAGTTTCATCAGTGCTTTTTTTAAATGAATATTTTAGAGTGTTGAGTATCTATAATATAAATGCCTGACTATTTGTTATGCAGAATTTTGGTCTAAAAACAATTAGAAATATGAAATATATGGTAGCAATATTGGTGTGATGCAGTTTAAATGGTATATTGGGTTTACTGTCAGACGATCTGTGCATGGTGACTCACATGGTGGCTATTTCAAAACAAGACAGACGTTTCTTATGTGTGCCATATCATCATTGATACTTTCCATATTTTATTTGCTAGTGGTCTTGATCTTTTTTAGAGGTTTCTATTGTTGTGGGCACTTGAGGATGTGGAGCAATAGACAATCTCTGCAATTTAAACAGAGAAGCCAGATGTTGAGTTAGATGGAACATCAGGGCACAGAGAGGTAAACAGACCTCCCCAAGAGCAGGCAGCAGCTCAGTGCTTTCTACTATGGATATTTCTTTATTTGACCTCAGAGTAAAGCCCTAAATTTTTGTGTGTGTGAAAGCTAACATGAATTATATGTATAGTACAACACAAGAGGAAGCAATGCACTATTTCTGCAACTGGCTTAGTGGACTCAGAGGCAGAGGTATAGAGGTGTAGAGGACTAGACAGAAGCAAATGCTGTCTTCTGTGAGTGTGTGCCAGTGTATTCAGCACTATAGCTCATAGCTGTGACACCACTGTAACCACCTTTATGCAAAATATTTATGTGCACTGCCACTGTGTCTTCTTGTTTTGTAAGACAGAGGCTTCATATATTTGTGTAAACACATATATGCACATAAAAATTCAAGTGCTATTACCATCATCAGGGAAAGTGTGTACTGTTCTAGTTCCCCCAAGTTTCTCTGGGTTGTAACACTCAGAGAGGCATTTGAGAGAAACAGAATTAGAAGATAAGCAGTTGTTTCTAGGTAGGTTTCATTGACTGGGTAGGAAATTAGTGGCTTGTGATAAAGACAATGATGACACCATGATTGCAGGCATTAGTATTATCTGTGAGAGAATATTTAATTTTCCTATGTTTTAGACATACTTAATAAGAAACTACTCTATCAGAAATTATGATAAAAGAAATACTCTGCACAGATTTATTACAGAAGTAACATTTGTCTGCGAAAGGGGAGTACTGACTGTCTTGTACAAAAGCAGAGATGGCTGTCTGCTCCTGTAATACAGCATAGGTACCCTGTTCACTTGAAAAAAAGTCACCAAACTTTTAGAAAAGGGCTGTCAGTACAGATGTGTGGATTTGTGGTCCAGAAGTCTGGCAAAGTAGTTTCAACTACTGGTTACAGATTTTTATCTGCTCTATTTTAGAAACTGGTGCTGATTTGAATCAGTAATTTTTGGAGTCTATTGCTGTTATTTTCTTATTGGTGCTGCTAGAATTCTGAAAAAAATCTTCCTTTACAAAGAAGGGTCTTTTTTTTTAGGAGAAAAAAAATCTAATGATTTTCAAAATACATTTCCTTCAAGTCAGTGTTATGATGTGAATGACAGGCCTCACATTCCTCTGTTATACCTAAGTGAAATGCCATCACTTCCTAGTGTAATAACATAATTGGGAGTACAGTGCAGTTTAAAACTTGCAAGCATATATGAAATATTCCTCCTAATCTATTAAATATGAAACATAAGGAAAGACACAGTGAAAGTTTATCTGTGTCAGCTCATGCCCATTTGCACGGCACTATCCAGTCTACCCTGATTTCTAAGTTAACTTTATGAACACAAAGTAAGGTACCTCTAGGATTTCTGAGCTCAGATACTAACAAAAGATAACATTATCCTCCTGTTCTTTCAGGACCTGGTGCTGAAAACCGTCACCATCCTGACTGACAGAACAATTAGTGTTGTCAGTGGAGAAAATAGTCAGTGAACCAGCTGAAGGTCAATGTGTTTATTTTCCCACTCAGAGATGTAGTCTTCCCAGGTGGAGACTCTGAAAACATTCCTGCTAAAGCTGACATGGTTTTTACTTCAGTGAGGGATCGGTCTACCCTGAACAGGAAATTAACCCAAACATTTAAGAGAAAGCAATACAAGCTGCACTGAGTGCAGGAGGCATACAGCTATGCCACTGTCTCCACACAAAGAAAAATACCTCATTTTGAGAATATTAATTTTTTCTGGTTGGTTGTTTTCCAAGCTGACCACACATGAATGATGAAACAGGATAGTGGCTGTAAGGTTAGAAAAACTGCATAAGGCAGCATGAGGTAATAGCCTATCAGACAAGACTTGTAAGTAGCATCACACGATGCTTTAATTAAGTTACAAAATGAACTCAGAGTTATTACACTATCTAAACATACTCCCTTGTTCTTCCTCAGTTTCCAAATGTCTCTGTATAAACTGCATACTACAATTAATAGCACTGAGTCTTCTATCTGTTTATGAAATGTACCTTTTCTGTTGAAAACTAATGTGCATATTTTCTTAAAATCAGTTCAGCTAACAAAGCCGGTTCTCTTTCTGCCATAGAATACACTATTTCTTAACACATTTCTGTTAGATGATATCACTGATGATATCAGAGAAGCAACACAGGACTTGTCAAAGAGACGTTTCAGCCTTCTTTTTTATGCCTTTCATTGGGATACTGCAGTAGAAGTGAATGCTCTGTGGTGTAACAGTTTTATTTTTACAAGTGCTGTCAAATGCTGGAAGTTCCTCCTGTTGTCATCTGTATCAGCAAGGATGAAGTAATTTTACCTAAGGGATACTGAATGGAAGTAATAGCTAGAAGGAGACAGACAGAAAGGCATCCACATGTAAAAATGTAAACTGTTTAACCTGCAAAACACTGTAATTTTGCAATAATTTGTATTGATCATTTTTCAAGACAAGCCCATACAACAATGGGGAAAGGGGATCTACAGAAAAGAGGAGGATTTCCACAAGCACAGCCCTCTTCCAGAGCCTGTATTTGGTGGAAATCCTGGACTCTTAGTGGATCTCCTAAGTAGTCAGCCATCCTCCATGACCACATGAAGAAATGCACAGTCTTAGCTGGAGGAATTTTATCGGCAATACAGTAAAGCATAAGTACAGGAGAGGAAAAGGTGGATGAAGATGTCACCACAAGAAATTGGTGCCCCTATGCTCCAAACCCAACACACACATCATGCCACCTAAGCCCCTTCTTCCTTCCCCTTCAGTATCAACTTTGGTGGAAATACCTTCTTCATTTGGTGGAAAAATCTCCTGTGGAGGTTTCTGAAATGTGCCATTATGGTTGGATTTGAAACAAGAGATTTTTTTTTTCTTCTCTCTTGTGACAGCTATCAGGTATTTCATGTCACTGCTGTGTTCCAACAGTGCAAAAACCTGATTAAAAAATAATATTATACACGGGGCAATGCTCGTTTTAAGATTAATGTGGAACAACTAGAGATTATGGAGAACACTTACAATGAAAGCAAAATACAGTGTTGATTGTCTTTTTACTGCCTGAAAGCAAGAGAGCAGTCTCTTGCTGTTAGACCTGGAGTTGTTCCCTAGCAGATTCCTGCATGCCAGCCCCGGTACAGTGCTGCTGAGATTCAAGGCCAAGGAGAGCAGGATACTTGAAGCAGGGAAGGCACCCAGCATGGGATGCTGAGCCTTCATGTAGATTTTTTGCTTTACTCTAAGAGCAAAACCAGAAAGGGAACTTCAGCAAACTGCAGAAATCACCAGTGCTTGTGGTGTTACCCCACTGTGTGTTTCGCTTTGCAAGCAATAAAACACCTCTTGATTTCAAATGTTGTCTTCCACATCTTACCTACACCCTCAACCCCCAAGTCTTAGCACTGCTGGCCATTTTACCCTGTAGTGTACACCTTCAGGTCTTTACTCTCCTAGAGATGCTAATGAAAACTAGTCAGCTGAATGAAGCAAAAAAGCAGTTGCCAAAAAAAAAAAAAAAAAAAAAAAAAAAAAAAAAAAAAAAAAAGAAAAAAAATGTGAAAAGAACCACCCAAAACAAACCCCCTCCTATTTACCAAGAACCCATCTGAAAATCTATTAAGAGATGTGTGCAAACATGCAGAGGTTTAAATGAAGAAGCCTGACATTAAAGGCTGAGAACACTGTGGATCCCAGCAGGACCTCTATGCCATGCTGTAAAGCTCTTCATGCCCTCCACCACTGGCATGTCAGAGGGCATTAACAAGGGTCTAAGAAATGTACAGAGAGGGAGATATTTTGTAGGATTAGTGAAAAAGCATGTGAATGTTTTTTAAAATTTGTTAGTGTGTTTAGATACATAAATTTCAATGATGTAGGCATGCAAGTACAGTTTGCCACTGCTTCTCTTCTTGGCCTAGGTGCAAGATTTCATCAGCATCATGGACATTTGCTGAGTTGTTTGCTCTCTGCCATCTATGAGTTTGAGCATTTATTGTCTCTCCTCAGTTGTTGTCCCTGTCCCTTCTTCCCATCCTTCTGTATTTGCCAGCAGATGTTCACTCTCCTCTGTGCTCCACAGTGTAGCTACATCCTTGGGTGGTCCAGCTTCCCTCAGGGAAATCAAAACCCCTTGAAAAAGAAAATGGAAGCTGCAGGAAGGCAGATAAAGCCTCTTACTTTAAGTACAGCAGCACTGGCATATTTTCGGTTCTTTAAAAAATATGGGGATGGTGGTGTCTTTTCCAGCAACTGTGGCTTTCTCTCTCATGCTGGTCTGGTCTGGCTACCCACGACTGAAAAGCAGAGACCTGCACTATGACAGGAGCAGTGAGTAAAACAGCAGGAGAACAGTCTGTGCTGGTGGTGCCATTCTTAGGGACAGCAGGCATTTAAATGAGGGGAAAGGGGCATTATGTACAGGTCAATGGGAAAAGAACCCACAGCCAGGAAAATAAAGGAACTGGGCAATCAGTGATGCATCTTGCAGGGGACCATTCCTACAGTGAGCAGTTCAGTTGTCCTGGATGACAGGACAGCAAGTCATGCCTCCCTGGATCACAGAAATGTCATCTTCATCCAAGCCCAGGGCAACACAGTGAGGTACACTTACATAAGTCTTTAACTCCAGGACAGGAGCAAAGATCTGTGCTGGGTTAATGGAGAACCTGGTATCCAGGTAAAGTAATTTGCTGGCCTGAGAACTGGGGGATGCTGCTTCACTGTTGTGAGCTAAAATTCAGTTTTGTAATCTGAGGCTCAATGCATGACCCGTGACATAAGCCCTTGCTGTACTGATGGCATCATCCTGGGAAATGATGCGTCAGGGTCAATGACTGTGCCTGCATTTGCTTTCTCAGGACTGCTGCTATGTGGCCTGGGAGTGGCAAGATCAGGGAACCAGAATGGGGGAATGTAATCCCAGGGCTACAACCATGGTAGGTAGAGGGAGAGCATTTTTCAACCTCAGGACCAGATAGGACTGTGGAATGTGGGAAAGAGCCTGGTGTCATGTCCAGAACAAAGCAAACAAAACCTAAACTGGAAGAATCATGTGGCCCGAGAGACAGCTAGGTTAGGGACTGGGACAGGATTACAGGATCTCCTCTCCTGTGCCTTCCAATGTCCTTCTTTGCTAGAGTGCCCCTAGCCCTCCTCTTCTTGTTTAGAAGCAGACAGTTATTTTCAAATCTGCAATACTCAGAAAGCCAAAATCCCCCAGAGTCAAGCTGTATTGTTAGCATTCACATCCTGTTTGAAATGCAGTCAAGCTCACAGCAGGACGTTTCTGTCACTCTGGTGCTTCTGTAACTTATGACTGTCTGAAGCCACAGTTCAGGTGCCCAGTTTTAGTCTTGTGCTGGTCCTGGCCTCAGCCATGTCTGTGGCGAGGCATTTGCAGGGGACTAATATCTCAGAGCGTGGCAGAGACAGCTGTAAGCATAGGGTGATGGTCCATGGATGCTGCTGTGCCTTTGCTAGGTGTCATATTGGGAGTGCCTGTGACCAGAATGGTTCAGGGCAGAGTCTCTCTTGCAGGTGATTTGTGTGCAGGGTAAGCCAGGTCCCCAGGAGAGTTGGTTTAGTGGATAGATGTGGATGTGACTGGAGGTCACATGTTGAGATTCACAGCAGGTAAAGAGAATTCCAAATCTGGTGAGTGGCAAAGTAAAGGAAAAAAAGCATGTGAGTTTAAGACACTTCATAGTAGGGAGCAGAGGCTTCTGGACGACATTCAGATATCTGAGTGTTAATATAGGCCAGGAGTGAAAACATCTGATCTAGAGCCCCACAGATCCCTGGAGAATGGTAAAGAAGTGCTGAGGGCACAGGAAACCCAGCAATTCTGCTAAAGTATTTCCCATGCTATCAAAGGATTTCCCATCCAAACTTCCCATTTACATTTTGAGAAACAGTGATGGGAAAAACTCAGAGAAGCAAGTGGGAGCAAGATGTCCACAGGTCTTATGAGTCATGTCAAATCTCTAGTGTTGAGAATCCCTTCCTCTTCATGCCTTCCTGCAGCTGAGATTATCTTTCTCACATTAGTGTGGCACAGTCCTGCTCTCTCCCTCTCTGATTCCAACAGTAGCTGTAACTGCCACCCAGCTGTGCTAATCCAGCTGTGCCTGGGCAGTGGGGATCTGCAGCACAATGCCACTGCTGTGGGTAAGCCTCTGAATCAGGCACTGCCCTCCACACTGGTCTGCTAAGCAGAGCATCCACTGGCTGCAGAGTGTGTAGCTCTTCTCTCTTCTCCACAATTTATCCTGATGTGTCAGATAGCACCCCGAGCTACATCATCTCACACTCTTAGAGGGAGGTTAGCAATGGAGGTGTCTGCTTTGGGGACCGGGTTGGAGTGTTTCCCAATAACTCGGTCTGCAGAGATAAAGTGGAGTGCATTGTCACTAAAGTGATAAACCAAGAGGCTTTTGTAAATTAGCATACGCACCTTGTCTGTGCCTGTCTGAGGTATGGATACATTACAAGCATAAGCCAGGATTGTGCTTCTGTGCTCATGGAATTTGCATGACGTTCAGTTCTTGTGCAAAATATGTGCTTCAGAATCTAGTTTCATTTCTATGTACTACACATATTTTTAGCCATGATCGGCAGGAAAAGAAATTATTAGGAGTGTAACCAAGTGTAAATCTTTGTCATGCTGAGTTTGCAGGCAGCCTGGGAAAGAGCTCTGAAGTCGATGAACTGTCTCATTCATCTCAACAGGTTATTAACTTTGAGGCTTTCAGTCTAAAAGCATAAAAGCTAATGCTATTGCTCCCTGCCTGTGTTAGCAGAAGGCTGTAGTGAACACAGCCTGAAATCATCCTTTTCACTGCTCAGAGAGCAGTCATGGTGTTAGGTCCATCTCCATATCTCAGCTTTTGCCTTGAATTGTGGGCCTTCTAAGAAGTTAATGCACTGTTTTCCATTCCAGCGTCTGCCAAGCACTGATCAGATCACCAGAAGAGAGCCCACTTTCCTACACAAAACTTGTGTTTCCTCTGTTAGGTGGTTAGCTGTACAGAAACTTCAGCAGCTGGACACTGAGGGGTGTAAGATGCACACAGTGCTAAGGTAACCCTCTGGATTTTGCTGGGACAAATGAGGAGTGCTCACATCTTCAGGGCCAGTGAAGACGCAAATGGAGATACTTTTCCTCGTTGCCTCTTGGATACTGCCTAGGTGCACAAGACTAACCTAACCAACCTGAGCATGGCAGCAGGAGAGCAGACATGCTGCAACAGGGACCTGACTCTAACCTGTAGTGCAGAGAAATACTCTCTAGAAATACTGCACTGGTCATATTTCTCTGACAACATTTTTTGATGCTGTGGTACAGTTCCTATATTCAGACCTTCAACACTTTGATCTTCAGATGGAACCTGATGGAGGAACTGAATGTTAGTCTATTGACAGGGATGCTGCTGTTTATGTTTCTAACATAAGTCACCCCTCCCCACTCCCCAAATTTCAAACCGCAAAGCTGCCATGGCATTTCTGATCTGTTCTTCTCACAGTGCCACAAACTCCCAGATCTGTGCAATGACACTTTAACACCCTCCTTGGGAGCAGGGAGAGAGGGATCAGTGAGGGATAGAAGAAGGCAGGGGATAGAGCAAGGCTACACTCTGGAGAGGTCCTAAGGGGTAAAAGGAGACTATTAAAGATCAGGGTAGTGCACTTTGAGCAGAGTACATCAGGTACAGGAGAGAGGCAGTGGGAAAGGAGAAGAGCCATCAGGGTACACATAGCTGGGGTTTGCTTAATACTTTGCTTTCCATCCCAAACACAGGTATAATTAAAAGCACAGTGTGGTTCTGACTTCCTTTTGCTCATTTTCTTCTTCTAGACCTGTTGCACAAGTTACACATGCAAAGCATTTGAAATAACACGGCACAAGAGCATCAAAGAGGCTCACGCCTCACAAAATACGAGGGGTTGCAGAGGCTTTCACCCGAGCACTCCCCACCTCCAGGAAGCCCCGAGCGATGGATTGGCCCGCAGTGTGTGTGAGGCCCCGAGCAAAAGCGGCTGTTGCAGACAGCTGGGGACTGGAATCATGCTGCGATAGGCCCCCCACC
>VYZQ01015552.1:29997-60960 GCA_013400655.1 Mystacornis crossleyi | reverse complement strand
AAAAAAAAAAAAAGGAATTTCGATGAAATGACCTCTGTCAAAGTTTTAAATCTTAGCGATTAAGTGATGCTGAGACAGAACGAATTTTGTTCATTCTATCATTTTATTAGAGAGCGGTTTCTGCTGAACGGCACGCTCCCTTTCCTGAGTCCTCACCTATCCTCCAAGTCCTTGTGCTCCACCTCCAGGTTTTTGTGAGCAGACTTGAGGCTGCCGTGCTTGGCGATGAGGGACTCGTACTCGGCCGCCTGGCGCTCGTGCAGCTGCTCCAGGCGCTCGTGGTCCTTGAGCAGGGCCTCGTAGAGCCCCTTCAGGTCCTCGCGCTCCTTCAGCACGCACTCGTTCTCGTTCTCCAGGGCCGACTGCTGGATCAGCAGCTGCGCGTTCTGGTTCATCAGGGAGGTGCTCTGGGAATTCAGCGTGGAATTCTCAACCTGCAGCCAGGAACATCGCACGGCCTGGGTTATTTTATCTCCCGTTTAAAGATTTCTCGGGTTTAACCCTCCCAACTTTCTGGTCGTTCCACTGACAACCTTTTCTTATATCCCAGGAGACAGCTCCAATTCAAAACGTTCCAAGAATATCTTTCAGCAGAAAGCATTGAAGCATGCGATTAAATTGACAGGGATGGATCAGATCACTATTTACCTTTCAACATCTGTTAAAATGTTATCTTGCTGACAGGGCCATTTTCCTCTAGCATCGAGATACCTTGGAGAAATGGATCACCAATGATCCTAATAAAAGCCGAATCTGTGACGTGACTAAAATAAAAGCAACTTTCACACTGGCACGGAGATTTATCTTTTTAAATATTCTGTGTTGTCACTGTAAAATCTTCATGGTATCCACACGTTCCTTTACAATGAGAGTTCCAACAGGAGCATCCACTCAACAGAGAGAGGGAGATAAATAAGAGCACCTGGAAGGAACCACCCATGTTCTGTTCTGAGCTCTTCTGTGGAACAGCACCAGTTCTCCAACAACTGTCTCAGAACAGTATTCATGTGCATAAGTACACTAAAGCCTTCAACATTAGACAATGTTAAAAAGTTCCCAGCAACCAACAACTTCACTTTTTGTGCCTCTGGAGGCATTACCAAATTTAATCCTTGGCTATCTTAAAGAATTGGTGCTTGTCACCTGACCTGTACCAGTTTCCTTCTCTTTCCTGTTCAAGAGATGAAAACCACAAACTACTGATGCTTCTAATACCCTCGGGATATCTACTAAGGAAAAAAATTCCATCACTCACTCCAGTTCCTGCTGTTACCAGGGAACAAATCCCTTCCTGCTGGAACTGCAGCGTTCTTTGTTACAGATGAGAAAGCTGAACCTTTCACTGGAAATGAAGTCATGTCTGATGGCATGGGTGTGCTGGGAAACTTCCCAGGCTGAATCCCCAGTTTGGTTAGGTCAGAATTCCCAGTTACCCTTTCAGACATCCCTTCCCTTGGCTGCTCCTTATGAGTATCAGGAGGAAGAGAAGATTTAGTTACCCAGGAACAGTTTTGGCACAGTCCAGGCAGAGCAGCTTAGTCTGCACTTCACATTTAGCCGGCGGTTCATCACTCTTGATTTTCCTGAGCATATTTCAACTTGCACTTGGATTTGCAGTTCATGGAGAACTGTCTTGCCAGAGAGGAAGGTCATGAGGTGACAAAGGAACTACAGAGATATCGCTCGGTTTTTTAACTGAAGCAATTACAAAGTACTCGGAGAGCTCTGAATCCCAGCACTCCACTCTCACCCGGTTAAACGGGATATTTCCATGCCATATCCACTGGTTTTTAACAACCAGAGGAGGCACAGGGTGTGCACCCATGTCCTGTTTTACTGGAGTGCTGTGCACTAATGACATTTCAGCTTGGCAGCAGAAAGTGCATCCGTGGGACAACAACGTTCTGCTTTCCAGGAAGAGCCAGGAGCAGACTCCAGGCATCCACCAAATGCAGGATTTGTTTCATTTAAACACTCCTTGACATTTGGATTTCCAGCAACCCTCCATCCTTTCTGACGCTCTGTACAATTTCTGCTCCATTGTGGGCTTTTTATTCTCTCTTGAAGGAGTTTTGATTCTCACAACTCCAAAAAGCATTAAATCCATTGACAAGAATATTTCATTTTAAAAGAAAAAAGATATATATTTAATAACCCTTTTAAATGTAAGGACGACATCTGAATTTTGGCCAGAAGAGCTGCAAGACTCGAGGGACAACCATTTTTATAATTTCCGTGGTCACATATCACCTTTTACTGCCTCTCAATTATCTAAATTCAGGGCTTCACATATTAATGTGGCCTTCCACTTTCATTTGTTTTTTTTCTTAAATCTTCTGTATTTAAGTACCTTGATTTTCTTTTTAGGTATGGCTCTACTTTTATTTTTAGATATTTATAAAAATAGATAAAATGTATTAGAATATGGTTGGACACACTACTTCCCTGACCTAATTTAGCTGTATAAATACAAGAAAAAACCCAATCAATCTTGGAAGGCTGGATAAGAGAATCTACTCCGCTTCCAAGTATAAAGTCAAGATTTTACATTGGACAACAGATTAAAAGTAATTTCTAAAAATGTAATTTTTCATCAGCAAACAAACTATTACTTGACTGCTGAGTGCAGATTATTTTCACATCACCTTCCTTCCCATGTCTCTCCAGAAAGCAAGATGTGATTTTAAAGCCAACGATGAAGACGTATTTTAAGTTTCCCTCGGGAAAAAACCCCTTTAATTTTATTTTTGAAAGCAAACTAAGGCAGCGTTACCTGCAGCTTGGCATTCTGAGTTTGCAGAGTTGTGTTTTGCTCCTGCAGGGACACGGTCTGTCTCTGCAGGGCCAGGATCTGGGCCTGCAGGTTGTTGTTCTGCGTCTCGAGCTGCTTGAGCTGCGTTTTCAGCGCCTGCTTCTCCGCCTGCAGCGTCGCGTTCTGGGGGTTTAAAACCACACAAAACCTCAGTTCACAGCTGCTCCAGGAACTCGGAGGTAAAAAAGAAGTGTTTTCCAGACCATACAAAGCAGCAGGACTGCGCAGAGATTTACAGGGCGGGATAAAACTGCAGAACAAAGTAACACCCTCTGGGGGGGATTTATCACTGGAAAAACAGGTAACGGATGTTGCACCTATGGAGAAACAGGAGAGAAACCTCCAGGACTCGTGTAAATAGGGATTATGTAACAGGGATTTGAGAGAGAGTTGTGGATTCAAAAGGGCAAATTCAGGTTTTCACATTTCCTTTCTAAATGCCTGTCAAGTGCTTTATGGCATCCCACAGAGCAGAATCCAGCTGCTACACAGACTGCATTTAATTCAGATTCTGCTCGGGATGGAAACGAGGGGATAAACTAACGTGTCTTAAGCACCCTCATTTGCATTACTGGAACAGCTCACCACAAATAATTGCCACCAGAATAATATTTAAAACATATCTTACATTCCTTTCCACCTCGATTAATCTATCTTTAACTTTCAGTAATTCTCTAGTAGTCTCCTGATTTTCTTTCTCCCACTTATTGACAGACTGATTTTCTTCTCCGCTTCTTGGAGGAGAATTCTGAACCATCCGTTCCTCTTCTTGTCTTTGCTTGAGAGCTTCATAGTTCTTCTTCACCTGGAATTATCGAGGACAACTTCGGTTAGGTTTAGAATTTACCATTTTATATGTCCTAATTTATTAATCAATTAGCTGACCATGCTCCTTCTCAAAGACCAGAAAGTGCTGTTACTGCATTTGTAAATTTGGTTTTTGCTCATGTTTTGGGGAGATGATGTACAAATTATTTATGGACATGGAAAGCTTAACCTCAACAAACAGAAGACCTCTATTTTCTACTTGATTTTATAAAAGTTGTATCCCCCAACTTTTATACTAAAATTCTAAACCAAGGTGATTATATTTCCCTTTTTTAACCAATTTACACAGGCTGTTCAAGGTAGGCCAGAAAATGTAACTGGAAATGACATCTCAAATCAAATCAACTCCAGGTTATTTATCCAGCTGATGTTTTCACAGCCAGTGAATAAACTCAACAACTGAGTGATGTCAACACAGCCTTAAAAGCATTCACACCTTTGTCCTGCTTTCTGTCACCTGAATGATGCTCATTTTTTGCTGTCTTACCCAAAAAGTGCAGAAATAGCAACAGCTTATAGAGGAGTCATTTAACCTTACAGAAAAATGCCCTTTTCCTTACTGTTTTCAGTTCCTGACGCAGCTGCTGGTTCAGATTTGTTGATTCTTCCAAACGAGCCTCCAAAGCAGCAATTTTTTCTTCTTTTATTTCCAGAGACTTCTTGAGAGTGGATTCTAATTTGGACTCCAAAAGCTTGTACCTACTGGCCAACAACAAAAAAGAGTCTGTATTTCAAATAATTATTCGAGGTACTTAAATTCTAAAATGTTTCAGAACAGTCTCATGGCCACACTCAAAAACCCCTGGGTGCTGTAGTCAAAAGTAAGAAGACACCTCAGCATCCACAGCAAGTCCTGTGTCAAAAATAACCGGAAGATAGTTGTCAAAACCATTTTTGACTCCTTCGTTCTTCTAAAACACGTCAGACGCAGAAAAAGCCCCGTTCAGGCACGCCAGGGGGGCGCTGGCCTTCTCTGCATCGTCAGTGAGTGGTGCCTGCACTCCTCCTTCTGGCTCCGCTCCAGCGAATCCAGCGGGGACCTGAACTCAATTAGAATGTGAAGTATTTGGAGAGCAAGATTTTCATCAGTTCCCATTTCCTGCCAGCTCCAGCGGGGAGGACAGGGAAGGAGAGGCAGCACAGGACTGTGCAGGTGCACGCTCGTTTGGCGCATCAATGTGCAAATTGCTCACTCAGCCCAGCTGCTGATATTTTAAGACTGTTGCCACCCTTGATGTGCAAAGCTTCCATTTTTAACCCTATTCCCGATACTGTACGGCTCCTAAAACCCCCCAAAACGTCAGTTTGGGAGAGAAGTGGTCAGATGAAACTGTATTGATTTAGCGCTGCACGTCCTTTATGGGAAATACTGAAACCCACGCTCATCAATCACTCCTAAGCACTTCAGTCCCTGTGTGTGGCTCAGAATCTGGAGAGCGCCCCACTCCTGCCCACAGCTGGATAAAATAAACCAAACCGCTGATATCTCCCTTTCTAAGCCTGGCTGCTGAAGGATCCATCAGTTTAGTGAAGGGAATAAACTGCAGGAGGCTCCTGAATGGACAACGGCATCAGATCCAGTCAGGAACTGGAGCAGAAGATCAAGGGGAGGAGAATTAATAAGCAGAAAGCTGTCCAGTAGCATCATGCAGCAGGATGAGAACCTGAGATTCTAAGATATGACAACTAATTCCCAAGGATTTACAGAACAGTAGGCAACCTATGGCTAGTAGAATATACAGTATTTCACCTTCTGGAGCTGAAGCACAGACTTGGCTACAAGTAATTCCTGCTACTGAAAAGTTACACGATTCTATAGAAAACAAAGAAGGAAAAGGAATAATAGCCGAGATCCAATACCCACTTTCATTTTGAACAATGAAAGATGGTACCAATTTCGTAATAGAACTGCAAGTTGGGTTATTTTGGATTCAGAGTCAAAATCCATAAATCTGCCCAAGGACAGCAGGCAAGAGAAAATGGAAAACACTTCAAAGTTAGCTCATAAAATGTGGCCAGTTTAGACCTCAATAGAAACACTCTGAAGTGCTACCAAGATCATTCATTAAAAACCACAAGCAGCTCTTTCCAGTCAGGAGGAGGAAAATGGCAGATTTTTAATCTCCATCATCAAAATGACAGAGACAGATGAAAGAAGTAATTCTGCCCACACCGAGAAGTAATTTTGCCCATAATGAAAATTCCCTCTTTATAGGCCTGGTTAAAGAACTGCTACTGCCTCACCTCTGTATTGTTATGGAAGGAAAGCAATCCAGGCATCCTTGGGAGGAATGAAGAAGTTGAGAACAATGGAAAAGCAGGATACCGGCACAGCAAAATTTCAAACCAAGCCAAGTTTTCACACTGAAAACAACCATTGCCCTTTCATGATCCTCCAGCTCTACATGGAGCTTGGGAAGAAGCTCAAGCCAACAGCAGAGCCCAACCACTTCTAACCTAGAACTTGATTAAACGTTGCTCCATTTGGGCTTCATCTAAGTTTAAGCTCCACCTTAAATCAAGGACTGGTGGGTTTTTGTTGGGTATATCCACCTAAGGTCACACCAAATGCTCATCGAGTGCTGTATGTGACAGAGAAGCGCTCAAATCAGAAGAAATCCAACCAGTCCAGGTTCTGAGGACATTCCCTGAACTCATCTGGGAGCTGAGAAATGCAGGTGAAAGCCACCAGCAGAAACCAAGAGGGGGACTCTGGGAGCACCCCATGACAGAGCACTGGGGTAAGAAAGGGAAACTGGATCCAAACCCCAAGTGTTACTCGGTTTCCTTTGGACACACAAGGCCCCGGATCAACCTCCACG
The DNA here is from genome assembly GCA_013400655.1 of Mystacornis crossleyi. Classification (NCBI taxonomy): domain Eukaryota; kingdom Metazoa; phylum Chordata; class Aves; order Passeriformes; family Timaliidae; genus Mystacornis; species Mystacornis crossleyi. Next base: position 54,498 of record VYZQ01015552.1, on the reverse strand, counting down.
CTCGTGACAATCAGTTAATTACAGCTCATGACAGCACAACAGCGCCGCGAAGGAAAGCTCGGCTGGAAGCCCACACCGGTCTGCTTTGCTCCTGTCACCAACTTTCCCTCAATCCCTGCATGCTAAGACACAGGAGGGGAATACAGCAGAGGAAACAGATGTCAAGGCAGCAGCTGCTTTCAGCGGCAGGTGTGGAGGAGTGATGGAGCCACCACCAAATTCTGCAGACACTCGAGCACTGGATACTTCCCAGACAGGGAAAGTGGGAATGCAGCTTCCTTTAGGAAGGAAGGATTAGAAGGAAATAGTTGCAAGGCAAGAGTGAGGAGGCAGTTTAAGGTAATCACTATGTGATAAAAACCATTTATGTCAGACAGGCAGTCAAAAAAGAAAAAAAAAAACTACTTTGAGCTCATTATCTTTTACTGCTGCTGTTGCTGCTGCTGACTAGAGCATAAAACATTTTAATTATAATTAACTGTATCTCCTGACATACTTCAATGAGTCTCTTAGCAACAAAAAGTGGCAACTCACTGTCACAGTCAGCTGAACGTGACAGCGCATCAACTAATTAATTTCCAAAAATACCAAGTTCCATTTTGGGCCTATGAGTGTGCCTTAAAAATCTAAGAGTATGCACAGAACCAGTCTGCAAATCACTTCATGAATAACAAAAAGACCCCCATTTGTTCTCTCTGTCAGGCAGGCCCTGCCACTCTCACCTGTCATCACTGCTCTGCTCATCGTGCAGGAGACGCTCCTTGTTCAAGCCGATTTTTTCAAGCTCGTGGGCCAGTTTTTCCAGATCATTGTTCATCTGTTGAGTCTTCAATTTCTCATTCACCAAGTCCTTGCACAGAAAAACTACAGTCAGGATTTTCAGAGGAATAAAATAACGTAGTCTTAGCTCTAGGAGTGCTGAGACAAAGGTGTTTTACCATTACATGTCTGCAGTAATTCAACTTTAACTCTCCTTCCAGCTGTATCAGACATTACACTGTAACTAGAATATGATTTCTCTGCGCTCTCTCCCTTTCCCTTTAAAATCTCCTTTAGAATTTCCCTTTAAATTTGGTCTGGAACATGACAGCAAAGGGGAAATGTCCCAGTAACATGATATTCTTCCTTTTCGTGACTACGGTTACAGAGATTTTGGTTACCTAATGCATAAAGGTGTTAACAGTACGCAGATTAAAGCAGAAAACAACCCCAAATCAGAAACCCAGGTATCATTTCTGTACATTACAAGCAGATTACGGTGGGAACGGAAACTCCTCCGTGTTTACCTCTCTCAAAGTCACCAGGGTTTTCTTATCAATGGTAGCTCTTTTCACCAGTTCCTTGTTTTCCTTCTCCAGTTCTTTCAGGCGCAGACACGACTCTTTATATACAACAATTTCTTTAAATAGAGATTTATTTTCCCTCTCCAGATTGCTGATTTTTACATTATTTTCTTCTAAGGTACTATCTTTAATTTCTGCTTGCTGTCGAAGCCTTTTGTTTTCCTTTTCCAGCTGTTTCTTATCCTTTTCCAGTTGAGAAGTCTCTTGTTCTAACAACTTATTCTCCTTTTCCAACTGCTCCAGGCGCTTACTAGAGATTTTTAACTCCTCCAAGTTCTTTTGCAGGGTCTGATTTTCAGACTCTAAATCTTGTAATTCGCTCTCTAATTGCTGAATCTTCTTATTGCTGTTTTCCAGGGCCTTCTGTAGCCTTTGGTTTTCCGTGTCCAGGCCTTGGTAACTGACTTCCAAGCGTTCAGTCTTCTTAAAAGAGGCTTTCATCAGTTCAAGGCTTTTTTTGAGTTGCTCCTTTTCACTCTCCAGCTCCTTATTTTCTAATTGTAACTGTGCCACTTTAATGCTCGTACACTTCAAGGATTCAATTGTCCTTCGTAACTCTAAATTTTCTTCGTCGAGTTGGGAATTCTCCTTTTCTAAGGATTCTAATTGAAAAGTGAGGTTTTTCAGGCTATCCAAGGTTTTTTTCAGCTTTCTGTTCTCCGTCTCCAGGTCAGAGTTCTCTTGTTCTAAGGCCTCGATCTTCTCACAAGTGATTTTTAGGTTGGTGATTTTTTTCTGTAATAACTCATTTTCCTTCTCCAGACGATGCAGCTCGTTCTCTAATTCTTCTGCCCTCTCCCCTTTCTCTTTGTAGTGTTCCAGTTCTTTCCTGACTTGTTTTTTTTCAAATTCAATCTTATTTAACTTACTGCTGGTCTCTTTGATAGACTCATGAAGGATTTTGTTTTCCTTTTCGATTTCTTTCATTCTCGCCTCAGCGCTGATTTGGGAGCGCTGCCTTAGAGAAGCCACGGTTTGATTCAAGTGTTCATTTTCTTGTTCTAAGAGTTTGATCTAATTTGGGTAGAAAAATGGTAAAGTGATGAACAATGTGCCAATAAAGAACTGCTTTCATATATAAACTAAAAGATACTAATCGTATATTTACCTTTTAAGTTAAAAAAAATCTCACTCTGCCAGGATTTACGTGAGGAGTTACAAACACTATCTCAAGTTTGACAACAAAATAAATCTTCAAATCTCTTCCTCTTGAATATTAATAGACAAACATAAACTCAAAACTAATAAAGCACAAATCAAAGCAAAGCTTGATTTATTTCTTCGCATAGTTTAATTTTCATTTGTGTTTACCCACATTTAGATTGCTTTTCTTACACTCTGCGAATTCCAGAGCTGGAATTTGTGTCCACAACAAACAGGACTGCAGGTAAGTTCTAAACCACGCCTGAGATGGAGGCAGGTGTGGGAGCCACAAAAATCTCTTTATTGCATTTGGAAACAGTAGGGGTGATGGGTGGGATATGAGGGAACCCTGATCACAGTCAACAACAAATTGAGAAGGAACACCCCAAAGTTAGGCTGATTTTTGAGTTAAAAAGAACCCTTGGATATTCTGCTCCAAACCAGCTTCAGAGAAAGAAAATCGCATTGGAATTTCCTTTCCTAGGACACATTTTCCCAGATCTACCCCAAGGATAAGAGCGAAACTTACATCTTAATTTTAAGTATTTCTTGACTTTTTAGGTTGCTCCAAATCACTTGGAATTATTTGGGCATGTAACACCAGACAGCAAAACCGTTTGGATCAATATTTAAGTGTACACTAATAATGCAGTGTAAGGGATGTTTCAACAATAAACTGTTTTGGAGAAAAGCAAAAGTGCTGCTTGCAATGAAAAACAGACTGGGAAAATTATAGGCTGTTCTTCCCCAGCGAAATCTGAATGGAACTATTAATTACAGAGCTACAGCTCCGCTCCCAGCAATGACAAACTGCTCTGGAATATTCACCAGAAACTCATTAACAGGTGCCTAAAAACACAACTCTGGGGTACCTGGCATGGCACTGAACTACTCTCCATGAATTCTGCTTCTCGAATCCCAGCTCCACAAAAAATCCTGATAAATGCCTCCAGGATTTTTGATGAGATCAAAGGAACCTCCTGTAGTTAACTCTAGTAAATGTCAGCACAGGATTTTGTAAGAGATATGAAAGATGCTGTTGACCCACCAGCCCTTAAGCGTATTATTTTTAAGCAGAAACAGTCCCACTGAAGTATCAGTCCCAAAACAAGATATATACCTTTAAATGGAAGTAAACCTACCAGGCCAAGCAATGGGGTTTTTTCCCATTTTTTTCTTTCTTCTGGAATTTCATTTACTGATTAAATAGGGCCTTTAAACACCATCAGCATCTCTTGAAATAAAATATTCTGTATTTCAGAATACTGTACTTTAAATTAAACTACATGGCAATGTCATCAGGAGGTACAAACAGAATTTCTATAGCGAACTGCAGTTCTAATTCTGAAAGACTCAACTTCTAAACCTGGCATTTCCAGAAGCTTCCAGAACTCTTTTTCCCGGTGGCTGCCTTCACCTGTGTGCTCTGCAGGCACCTCGGAAGGTGCCAGTGTCCATCAGGCACATCTTTACAAGGTTCAGATGGCAGCTTTTGGCAGCCACAGACAAAGCCAGGTAGGATTACAGCAGGAACCCGTTCCAGCGCAGGGCAGGGTTATGGAGCTGGACCCGAGGCTGCTGGAATTCTCATCAATACTCCAGCACTACTCCAAGCACTGCCCAGCTGCCTGGGACCTGTGCTCCTGCTCTGGGAGGTGTCTGGCTTCCCTCCAAAGTTCCCAAGTTTCTCTTCTGGCTGAGCTACACCCTCCAAGCAACTCCAGCAGATGCCCACGGAAGCCGCAGGAGCGTTACAAACGCCACAAAGCTCGGAACCCACCAGGAAAACCCCAGCCAGGAATGAGTCACGTCTCTCACTGGCTGCGGCTCTCAGAAAAGCTGTTTTCCTGCAGAAACGTCCTTTTGGCAAACCCACGACATTTACAATCCCTTTATGTCTGCAAAACCCTACAAAAGGAGACCAGCAGAGCACAAAGCAGCATTAAAACTCTTGGTTCTGCTACTCACTTGTCGCTCGGAGTTCTCTCGAAGTGCTTCAAGTGTATTTTCAAGCTGTGCTTTTTCTTTCATCAGATCTTTACTCTGATTTTGACTGTTCTGAAGACTTTGTTTCTCTTGGCTAATTTCATTCTCCAGCTCTTCAAGCTGGGAAGAGAAACAAAAGTTTGAAAATGTACTTAAAAATGACACTCTCTTAGCTGGGTTGAAGGCACCCTTATAGAAACGAATGAAGAAGCTTAAGGGAAAGAGTAAAACAGGATTTTCTAATCTTTAATTGAAACATTAATTTCTTCTGGGAATACATTTACTTCTGCCAGAATTTTCTCCCTAGCTCAGAACACAGTATCTATAAAGTATTTCAGCGTAAAAAAGGGTCATATTTTCTCAGGCTCTAGATATTTCCTCAAGCATCTTTCTTTTCTCTGAAAATTCCATTTTAGTGAGATTTATGCTGCTCCTCCAAGACCCTTTTAACTTAGGAAGGTTGAATGTTGTTTGATCTTACTTAACTATTTCAAGAGATAATTAAGATGATTCCTTGGGAATTAAATATATGGGTTTGTTTTGTCAAATGGTTCCAACTTGCAGAGAGCAAAACTAATTAAAATTTAAAATACCCAGGCATGATTTTTTTCTGTCACATTTAAGTTGTAACAAGTTGACTTGAACGATGTTTTTGTGCTTCTTACACCTCTTCCTTTCTTTTGTACCTCCCAGCTGCCTTTTGGGCACGGCACAGAGGCTGCTCCAAAAAATACCAGCTTCTTAGGAATCAGAAAACTCATGGAAGCATGGAATACAGGAGGGATTTCTTTAATTTACTTTCTTTTTTTAATTATGTCTTACCCGCTCTAAGAATAGTCTTTCACCTGAAATAGCTGCTGAAGTCAAAGATATTTCAGGAACTTCAGCCACTGTAATGAGTACCTGCTGCCTTTTCTTTTTTTTTTCCCAAATTTTTACTCTCTATAAATACCACTGACTAAATTATTCTATTTGATACACATAACTTGAGGAGTAAATTATTCTAGATCAGCACAGTTAAACCTGACAAACTCCCCTCCCGACTTGTTTATTTATCAATTCCTTGACCCACCTTCTCCCTTCCCCAGCTAAAATGAGGACACAGGACCAAGTTTGCAGCTCAGACTCCTCACTCACTCTTCACTCTGCCCACACACCTTCTCCTGCTTCATAATTACCAAAATTAATGTTCTCCAGTATTCTAAAGTACTTTCATTACTTGTCGTATCACCAACATATTATTATTTTTTCCCCTCACTGGTCTAAGACCTTTCTGAATAAACTGGTCGCATTCTCACATCAATAAACAAGCAAAACTAAAGAAGATAAAAACCTCTTGGAGGTGGTTTTATTTTTTACTATAAACTTACAAACGCTCTACCTCCACTTAGACCCTTGCAATGCCTTACCCAAAATAACGGGGATTCATAAAATTACCCTCTAGAGAGAAAACAGCAACGAACATTAGGCAGCTCTCACACCCACCAAGCACACCCTGACCTTTACCTTCTTGCTAAGTCTTTGGTTTTCTTTTTCCATTTTCAGAATCCTTGAACTGCTGCCTTCCACAGAGCCCACTGCACTTTGCAGTTCTTCCACAGTCTTCAGCAAACTTTGGTTTTCCATTTCCAGCTTCAGTAACCTGCTGGATGTCAGCTCATTCACCTCATGGCCCAGCGATTTCTGGGGCACTGCAGGAGAAAAACACCATTATTAAAATAAAAGGTGACTTATTACCCTGAGTTCTTAGGATTTTGCATTTTGAAACTCAGGGCATTTAGCAGCCTTTGAAGGTCCTTCTGATGCCTTCTTGGTGACCAGAGCTGGTTAGGATTAGAAATGTTAGAAATTAAGGTATGTTCTACTCTCCTAATGTTCCTTATCACAGCACAGATTCATTTCCCACAACTCAGGATGTATCTCCAAATTTCCACAAGGGCTTTGCACAGAATCCAGTTTATATCCAAGTGCGCTATACTGGAACAATCAAAATTGTTACCACAGCTCTTCTCCTTAACTTCGAGGACAGCAAAGCAAGACTCACGATCTGTGCTGCAGAGTACAGATGTCTGAATGGCAAAATCATGTAAGTTCAAGGTATTTATGGGCTTTACACCACTGAACAAGAACCACAAGAACAGATTTCTCATGTAGGCTCTATCTCCATGGATACATGGGAATCAGCATTTCTCCAGAGGACAACATGCTCTGCACTTNTTCAAGGTATTTATGGGCTTTACACCACTGAACAAGAACCACAAGAACAGATTTCTCATGTAGGCTCTATCTCCATGGATACATGGGAATCAGCATTTCTCCAGAGGACGACATGCTCTGCACTTCAGAAATAAAGACATTTAACTTCCAGAAATAAAGACATTTAACTTCCCAGTGCTACCCAGCCTCCAAGATTTCAATTTCAATCACTTTGCAAGTATTAACTACGCTTACCTTCAGAAAGTTCAGTAGTCCTATTTATCTGCTCAAGCTCCCAGCCAAGATGCAAAGATTCATCCATACTTTGCTTCTGAGCCATTTCTAGGGTCATATTTTCCTCCATGAGCTCCTCAATCTTCTTTCTGTCCATATCACGCTCCTTGAAAATTATTTCACAGGTGAAAAGAGAAGTCTTGATAAGTGCAAAGTATTTTATTATCTATATTCTATTCATATTTATATGAAGTATTTTATTATCTGTATCTATGTAGTATCTATTACGTTGTCACAGGGAAGGGCAAAGTGCTTTTGTGATTTGCTGAGACTGTGAGATGGAGAGGAACTGGCCAAAGTCAGGAGAACTCTGAAGGGAACAGTACCAACCAGGAAAGAAGACTACAGACAAGAACCTCTTCTCCTCATAACCTACAGCAATCACTCCCTACTCTTCCACAGTTTACTTCTCTCTGAATATTAGGCAACAAAGTGCATGGGGTAAAGATGATATTTAAGTGACAACTGATTATATTCACATCAAAATATTGATCCTATTGCTCTCGAGTCTCTGCATGTATCATCACATTCCTTCTCTAGCCACTATTTTGAAGGCTTTTATTAAAAACGGAAATGAAATTCAATGCGTATCAGTTGTCTTTGCCAACCCCCCCTGACACTCACCATCTCCATATCATGCAATTTAGCTTTTAGTTGTAAATTCTCTTTTTCTAACTCATGCAGTTTATCCGAACGGGCTCGGGTCCCCTCTAATTGATCTTCCAACATTGTCTTGGTTTCTAGCAGCACTTGATTGTCTTCCTTTAACTCCTGCAAAAATTGAGCAACAACAAAAAATAAATCCCAAACCGAAAATATTTCCCTGCTCATACAAACTCTGACACCATCACAAGCAGTTTCAGAAACCTAAACTAAAACTGGGAGCTGTAAAAGACTTTTAATAAAAAGCACATTTACAGCAATTTCACACAAATGCAACTTAGGAATCTCTATGAAAATAAAATCCGACATAAATTAAATTAAACACTCCCTAAGCCATTAAGAACAAATAAGGTGTTGATAATTATAACCAAACCATCAGTATCTCTGTGATTTGGGCTGTGATCTGGAAAGAGGCACTGCACGTACAGCCCCAAATCAGGTTTATAGGCCACTGGGCCCAAAGTCAGGCCATGATCTGAAAATGCAACCACAATCTTAAAATAAAACCAGCCACTCTCAAAGGTCCAGAGCAGCTTTAATTTCAGTACAGAGAGGATTTTTTAATAGCATGTGATGACAGCAACGTGTGAAATACATAAATGGCAATTTTCCTCATGATATAAAGACAAAACTTTTCAAACTTCACCACAAAGTCAGCTGCAAAATCTGAGAAAACATCACATGAATATCCTTCTTACTACTCCCTACGTAAATATTTAGTTAACTCATAATTATTATGAAGCAAACCCAACTAATCAACATCCACCTGTATCAAAGCATGCTTGAAATATCCAATAGTTTACAAGCAATGAGAACACCTAAACCAATTTTAGGGGGTTTACTAGTTCAAACGTTCTATGGAAATGAAACTTTCACTGTTGACAAATCCTGTATACTCATCTGTTTTCCTTTACTAATTTTTATCCTATATGGCACTTGCCCGTCAAATTTGGCATTTACAGACGGAATGACGGCCTGATAAATTTCTGCATGGTGATTTGTCTCCTAAATTACTAACTCATGCCAGAACTCTTAAGTTCCCCTTGCGTGGTGTTGGAACATCTTTTTTTAGTGTATTTTATGCCATTGTCCTGTACTCATTTATGTGAAGAGCCTTCATTTCCTCAACACTTGACTTAGAAAATTGCCTTCCCTTAGGAGACCTACAGGAGGAGAAAGAAATTATTATATTTATAGCATTTTTGGAATTAATTCCTCCGTGGGTTTCTCAATCCATCCTTCACAGAGGCTTCCAGTGGCCTTGCTAGCTTAGAGCTATGGTGAACACTGCTGACCTCCACACCATTAGGCACGGAGACAATTCCCTAAAAACTGCAATTTCTCACAGAATCCTGACTGCCATATCCCACAGCAAGAAGCTGCAACCCAATGTTTTCACCTCCAAAAAAACGGTGAAAAAGCCCCAGCCAAGAGAAGAATGGTGGTTCTGGCTGATTTTTTCCCCTGGGTTTACTCACCTCCACCCTGGCTTTGTAGAACTCAATGTCGTGGAGCCTCTCCTTGTAGCGGCTGACTTCACTCTCCAGCTTGTCCACCCGGATCGCCTTCTCCCGCAGCGCATCCAGCTCGTCCCTGTACACCCTGGCAGAGCGGGCATCCGACAGCAGGTTCATGTTCTGGGGCAAAGGGAGACACAGAAATAAAGGCAAGGCTGGCCAGGACATGGTAAAGGAGTACACAGATCCTCCATTGTTTAAATCAGGGTAATGCGGAGAGGTATCAGTTAATTCTGAGAAAGGCAAAGAAAGAAGAGGATCTATTTCAGAGGGTTAGGCCAGATGATGAACTTCCAAGGAAACTGCCTCAGCCTTTTTCAAGGACTCACTATGGTTTTGTGTATTTTGGGTTTTTTTTCCCTCGTTATCAACACACCAAGTATAAAGAAATACCCAAGAAAACCTCTCAGAGGATGCAATGGTGGCAAACTGCTCGACTGTAGAAACAAAAAAATTAGGGAAGAAATACTAACCTAAGCCAGGGCATTTTTTTCCATCATAACGTACCAAATAAAGGAATAAATTACACAAGATCAGGTTCGGAGTGCAAAATAAAAAAAAAATAAACATGAAAACAAACTTAATATCAAAGAAAGAGTGGTGAATGGTGCTGGTGGTGGCAACTTTTTGCTAAATAATAAAATGATTAAACCCACACCTCTTGCTGAAGTCTCTTCAGTTCAGCTTCCATCTGTTCCAGTTCTTGTTTACAGTCAAGCAGCTGCTCAGTCTTTTCCTCACTTAGAAGAGAAAACACAAACCAGTTAAACACGGCCACGGAACTTGCTAATGATCACCAGGTCTGAGAACAAAACGATGAGATTTGCCAGGCTTCCACCTTTAACCCACAATTTCAGGGACATCAGAGTGTAAATTGAGGGCTGCCATTATGACTTACTTATTCTTTTGGTTTTAGTCTTTCTCTAATATTTTAAATGTTGTTAAGACTTTTCACAGCCCTTTAAATTGCTGTTTCCTACTCATGCAGGGCAGAAAACAGGGTGTAATAAGGGAATTTTTGCAATAAGGGATTTTTTCTAACAAACCACAGACAATACACACGAATGAGTACCAGGAGATTCACATCCAAAAAAGTCAACTCAGAATAATTTCAAACTATACGTTCAAAAGGTCCAGATTCTTTGCAGGAGAACCAGACTCATGTCACAATCAAGTAAAGCCAATTTTAAATGCACTTGTAAAAATTCTGTAATTTTTCTTTTTCTTGCAGAGAAGAATTAAGGGATTTAGGTGTCTTTACTCAATTAAAGAAGATACTGCTTAATAAGCTCAGCAATTTCACGAAACACATAATGAATTTTAATTTTATGGAAACAGCACGGTGTCTGTTGTAGTCTACTCGGAAACCTGTGATAAAAGCAATTTGCAATTGTTACAGGACTACAATTCTTACAGGACTCATTCTTAACTTCCAGCTCATTTCCCAATCCTTAAAAGATGAGTTTCTTAAACCATGAGAAAGTGCAAAGGAAATAGTTCATTCTCTCACAGACAAAGAATACCTGATGTTCAAAATTCAACTGCACCTCAGAACTAACAGTATTTGCTGTTGAAAACCTGCCTATGCTGAATATTCTTAAAAGATATACTGCATATTCAAATGTGTTATTATATTATTTCACATTTTGGAATACAAGCACGGAACAAAACCAAAGTAGAAAAGGGGGAAATAAGATAATTTCATGGACTGAAATGTATAATACAATCTCAAAACAACCACTCCAACAAAAAATAGGTATGTTTTAAACAAAACTAGAGCAGTTGTTTTTAAAAAATGAGCCAATTTCACCATGAATGATCTTTTTGCAACCAGACATAGTTTGGAAAAGGTCACTGAGCCTACAAGCACAGGAGGCTCAGCTCTGCTCAGCTCAGTGCAACACCCCTGTCACAGCTTTCCCCCTGCAGAGGTGCTCAGAAACCAGGCACAAACACAAACGTATTCCTGATTTCGGGAACTCTTCCATCGGCATCCATGTTCCTCTGGTGTTGTTCTGCATGGGAACACACAGAACTCACCACTCAGAAAATGAGGTGTGCAATCTCCAGCTTTGGAGTTTCTGTATTCCCTGGTTTGCACCCAACTGAAAAATAATCTTTACAGACCTTTTATAGGAAATGACATCAGCTACACTGCGTATTAAACCAGGTATGAAGGTTCACTGCCAAAAGCAGATTATAAATAAATTTTATGCTGAGTGTTTTCAAGCCTGGAATTAATGTAATTTTACATTTATCAAATAGATGCAGCATTTAACACTAAATGCTGCAGACAGAAGTTAATTCATCCAAGTCTGGTATTTTAAGATACTGCTACACGTAAAGGGAATTTATTTACCAACTGAATTCAAATAAGAGTGCAAAATGTGGACTGTTCTGAGCCATCAGTGTTGCCCTAATTGCACGCTTCAGCTACAGACTGGAGAGGATTGGACTAAATTATACAGAACATACCAGTGTTCACTGTTTAGGCTATCTATTAACTGTCAATCACACTAATAACAGCAATTTTTTCACTAATTTTCTTGGTGCAGCTGTTTATAGAATATCCTGGGCGGGCTCATTGCAGGAGACACATAATAATACAGACATCAGGAAGAAAGAGCCCTATCTTTTGTCCTCTGTTCCTCATGAAGACCACGCTGCAGTGGGGGAAGGGGATCCTGGGAGTAAATCAACAAGGTCCTCAATCCAGCCAGCTAGAAATGATCTGATCAACAAACTCTGGGAATGGTGACTTGTGCCACCTTCAGCTCGTAATTTAATTTACCTGTCTCCTCTCTCCACTGCTGAATTAAAAAAATAAAAAATCTTTATTCATGCTGTTTCCACACATATTGAAACTCCTCAGATTTAGCATTTTCATTCAGAACACACACTTCACTCCGCTAAAACAACTGACACATTGCTACAGGGAGAAGCAGATTCTCCACAGGTCTGTTATCCATCTTCTCTTTAAATAACTCCTCACTCTGCTCAGATTTGTTCCTTGACTGTGAAGACAAAGCACCCACAGAAACCTACTGAATCAGGAGTAGTTTTCAGCAGCAAGTAAGTGTTGTGCAGACAGGAAATCTTTTACACAGGAACAAAGAGGTGGGGGACGGGAAATCATTCCACTGGAAATGTTTTGTCCTATCTGCAAGGAATTTAAACCACGAATGAACCATAGGTGAATATTTCTTGTTGGAAACAGGTCACCTAACCATGCTGCTGAGAAGGAATCCCTCCTGCACCACCTCATTTTAATGATCACCTGGTTTGAGAACAAAATGCTGGGATTTGTCAGACTTCCACCTTTAATCCACAATTTCAGGGACATCAGAGTGTTGAATTTAGGTCAAAACATCATTATCAATACAAACAGAGAGAAACACAGATGAAAAGTTATATTTGTCCCACGGGTCCACAAATCCTCTTGTATTATAAAAATACCCCTCCTGGGGAGCAACAACTAAAAAAAGCATTTAAAACGGTAATTTACCACTTGAAAGGATGAACAGTTGGTCTGAAGAGGACTAGAAGTGTGCAATGGCAGCATTTTTAAAGTATTTGAGTGGGAATTGATACTCACAGCTCCTGCCTAAGCCTCCTGATCTTGGCCTTGGCGTCAGCGAGCTCCACGCTCAGGTGCTGCCGGCTCTCGGTGCGCTTCATGCCGGGGGAGCCGCACGGGGACTGCGCCGCCGACGCGTGAGGCAGGAAACGCAGACAGTCCCGCTCCTCTGACAGCTCAATGATGGTCTGGGGAATCAGAGCACAGGCTAAAGNATACAGGAACAGAACAGGCAGCTTTCAGTGATTGGCTTGCAAATTGATGGGTTATTGATTCCTGGTAAATGCAGCTGATACAGCTTGGGATTTTCTGCTTTCAGCTACAGATGAATGTTGAAGTTGTTTCACATTTCGGCTACGCGGAAAAGATCACCTGCGATCTTTCCTACTTTATCTTTCCTACTTTTATTTAACAAATATGCACAGAGGAACTCGCTGAAACAGCTTTCTGGCCGTCAGGAAACCTTGCTTTAACATGCCAGCAGAAAACTGAACTGTTAGTTATAAAAATCCTGAGCTGCATCATCTCCAAAGAAAAAAAAGATTTCTCGTATTTCTTTCATGCACCAACCCAAATCCGTACCTCTGAGTGCTCATCTCTTTCATCTATAAGTCTTTTTAAATGCAATGCCATATTTTTCAGGAGAGGTTCAACATACTCTTGTGTCAGCACAATGACATCCATCCACTGCAGGTCAAACACATTTTCCTGATTGTGAGTTACCTACATGGGGTGAAACGAAAGAGAGGAAACATCTTCTTGAAATTTAAGGAGTAGAAAGGAAGCATAAAGAAAATAAAGCTGCAACTCTACAGGTTAAATTCTCTAGACAAGGTATGGAAAAAACCATTTAAAATATATTAAATTATATGTAATGGAAAGGGGGTTTTGTCTACCTGGAAGTAGCACCTTGTCCTTCTGGCAAGGTGACAATGACATATTATAAATTACCTACCCCATGCATTTGATTGGAATAATATTTTATAAATAAATTTGCATACAAAGACTTCACTAAACTAAATTTGCCATATGTAACTAAGAAACCCTTAAAGCAACAAACTTGCTTTCTGGCAGTGCTCCAAAAATATAATCCAAAAATGCTCAATCATGAAATCTTTTTGTGAATCAAGTGAAAAAAATAAAGCCTTTTTTTGCTTACTACAACCACTCAATATGCAAATCACATACTTGATTTACTTGCCATTGAACACGTGCAACTCCCCTTCCTGCAATACAACATTCCCCCTCAAAAACCCCCAAAATTAAAAGCAGAAAACCCCCAAAATACCTCCTGAATATGGGCTGCAACAGCTGCTCTGGTATCAAAATCCAGACTTTGGATTCTTTCAATAAATTCTTCTTTTTTCTGACACTAAAAATAGAGACATCTATTTTATACACATTTACATGTATAATCACAAATATTTTCACTCCTCTTCTGTATTTCTAAGAGCTTAAATTTATAAAGCTGACATTGCAATGGTCACATGGCTAAATTATCATCCAATAATTCTGGTGACCAGTAAATCCGTGGTTTATGCCGTGTTACAGCAATTATAACTTTCAACACTAATTAAATGATACAAGGAAAACAAGTTGAAATGGGGTAAGAAAGAGGCTTCTTAAAATTGCTACTTATTCCAATTTTGTGGTAGTTTATTAAATATATGAAATAGTGCAGTAAGTTAATTTTCAGTGCTTTACCACTTCCTTCCTTTCTTTACAGTATGAGGTAAATTAACACTATAGAAATTAATAACCAATTAGAAATCCTACATACTCAGATTGCAGTATTTGTGCAATAAGTGGTGTAGGGTCGTAGCCATTTTAATTGTCAGAATACCCAGATTTTTCAAGGAATGCCACTGTACCACCAAAGGAAGAAAAGTTTTATACCAGCCCAAGTATTAAAATAGCAAGAAAAGAGACCAGTAACTCAAAAATTTCATAAAGACACAAACGTAATTAAACCTACCTGAACTGCACAACCCAGCAAAAGCAGGAGGAGCTTTTTTACTTCTTCAGTACCTGGCTCTAAGAAGAAAACAAGAAAAAATGGTAACCGTAAAATGGTAATTGGAGCTTCTTCCCCTAGCCCTCAGAAAACACGAGGTTTTGTCATAATTTCCATATAATTTACGTTAACCTAGTCTAGAAAACAACCAGATGAGGAAAAGCCCATCTCCCCAGCTTTCAGCTCAGTCCTTTTTGCCATGAACTGCCGACTTCCAGAGTTAACAAACACCCTTAACAGCCGCAACAATTTCAAATGGAAAAAAATAAAAATTCAGCCCTTCAAAGAGCAAAACTTCAGAGTGACATTTTTAGAAGTGCTTTGGAGACCTACAGTCGAGTTTTCAATGGTAATCTCAGGTAGCTCAAGATAGTTACAAAAGTGCTTAAATTATCTGCCACTCCCAAGATGGAAGTTTAGGTGACAAGTTCATTTGAATTCTTTCACTGAGGTGACAAAGTCATTTAAGTTCCTTACAAAGCTGTATTAGATATTCTTCTGCACATCTAAAAAAATCAAAATGTATTTCCAAATCTGGCCTTAAGCATCTTAATCTCCTAAAGAAGCTTAAGTTAAAGAACTCCGTTTACAGATTAATAAAAATGTTTCTTACTTTTTACGTTCACAATGTCCTCTCTTGCTACTAAATATAGAAATATATTCTATATCTAGAACATAAATGCCATGAAGGAAATGCTTCAAGGATGACAAAACAGTTTAGGCATTGACTCAAACTGCTTCTTTTGGAGGGAGCTAAATATTGTGTATAATCCCAATGAACATGGAATATTTCCATTTTTCCAGAGAGGTTTCTCAGGTAGATAAATGCATTACAAAAAACGTGGACTCGGATTGGAGATTTTTAATCATTTATTCAGACTTCTTGTATCCCAAAGGCTCGAGCTGTGAAGTTTTTTATGGAGAAACAGAAAAACCACCAAGGAATGTGTTTCACCAGAAGCTGCTTCAGCTGACGAAGGGGAATTCCACCTGCCTGTCTTATCAATAAAGGTTAACAGCAAGAGTGGAACAGGAGGAATCCACGCCAACAGCTCATAGCCTACATTCACCTATCCCAATAAATTAACCACACTTTTTTGATTTTTAAGCAATCCCTGAGCTCCTCTTCACTCTTCAGCTTCTGACTGGCTTTCAAACGCCTGCCTGAATATTGACTCCTTGTCTCTCCCCCATGTTCCCTGAAAGACCAGGGCAAAATACTGACCCATCCCAGCTTCCCTCATTTTCTGTGTTTTTCTTTCTGTTCCTCCACCAGAAACACAGAAATAGATGATTCTCTTCTACACCCTCCAACCCGCTGCTGAACTTTGTCCTTACCCTGTGCCACTGTTTGATGCTCCCTCTGTTCACCCTTAGCCCTGACTCCCACACCCTCTGCAGGCTTCCATCCTCCCCTGCCTTGCTCTCTCAGAAATACCAACTTGCTTTCATCTTTCCCCTTCCCCTCTGCCTCATCATTATCCCTCTTAATTAATTTAACATTTACAGTCATGGGCTGTAGCTGCTCTCCTCCAGTTTTCTCCTCCAACTGCCTTCCTGCCAATCAGCTCAGCAAATATTTCCCGATAAAACCCCTGCCGACCCGTTTTACCAAACCTCAACTCCAGCCTTCTCCTCGCATTTTCCTCCAGGAGCCAACCGCCTGTGCTATCTGCTCCTGCCATCTGCAGTTTGGCATCTTCGGGGATTTCTCTACTCATCATTCCTTAAGTGCAAAGGGGAAAAACTGGGAGACATCCCTGTGAAAAATCACACCCCCAGCCTAAGCTTTAGTGCACCAAATCCAAGCCGTTATCACGGAATTGACTTTTACTCCGGGGCTTGCCTTGATGCCACCAGATTTACACAGCAAGTGTCTCCAAAGGTCACTGAGGTTTAACTTCCCTGCACCTGCCCAAAAAAAGCTTAAAAATCCATGTAGGGATAAGATCTTTTTCCAAGCTGACACGGCAAGAGCAGTCCTAACCTTCAAAGGGGAAAGGGTCTGGATAGAACCCAAAAGAACAGGTCTATCTTCTGACTCCAAACTCAGTGACTGAACTCCTGCAGGGATCTGAAACACCTTCAAGAATGTTGTCCAAACAGAACAATTTTCTTCTAATGTAAGGGCTACGCTACAGGAAAGTCCAAATTTTCTCACAAATCCAACAAAATCCCCACAGAAGAGCAAAACACACAACAGCAAAGGTTCCAGCTGCCAAACCACAGATCCCAAAACACAAAGACACCTCCTTAAAAATGATCAAACCATAAAACTGAATGCAGTATTATCTCTGGAGGGGGGGGTTGATAGTGCATTCTCGATAAAATATCATCTTAAACTACACAATATTGTTAAAACATTTTCTCTCAGTATCTTGAACAGAATAAAAAATGTCACTACAAAACAGTACTATGACCTGGGGTTTTTTAATCTGTTTTTCCAGTAAATCTGGTTTCTAGGCAAATCCATGGAGTCTTTCGAAAACCTTAAGAAAGTCTGGAGTCAACGTTATAAGAGCACGATGCATTCTGCTCTTTTGGAAAGGAAGAGACCACATTCACACTTCGTGGTGCATATGACAGCAGCTGCACATATAAAAACTGAAAAAGCTGTGACTTCGGAAGCAAAAGCAGCAATATTCAAAAGCAGAAAGTAAAAACCGAAAGAATTAAAGCAAGATACCTACAGAGATGGGATATGTGCAGATGGGCTATGGAAAATAGCAACGTTATGAGCCCTGGGACTGGGAAGTGAGGAAACACAGATGGTTCTTCTGGCTCATGAGGAACCCCCCTGGCCCACAGACACGGAAGCGTGGCAGAGAAGACATCCCAAAGAAATAAAAACAGCCAGGGGAAGCTACACAGCCTGTTAGAGCAGTTCCTGACCTCTCTGCTGAGGTGTCAGAACATCAGGAGGAGAACACCTGGGACACATTAGACCCAAGTAAATAAATTCTGCCCAATCCATAGTGGCTCCATGCAGGCCAGGTGTGTCCGCTCCGTGCTTCTGGAATTGAGAGCATGGTGCAGAGATTCCCAAGTGGCTGTGGATAGTCAGCTGGCTCCACACAGGCTAATTTTCTTGGTCTGAAAATTGCAACTCTCAGAGCTGGAAGCAGAGAAGGTGGGAGCATGGAGAAGACAGTGTCAGTTCAGGGGAGAAAGCAAGAAAGTAATTGCAGTATTTTTCAGGTAAGGATGCAAGAGAAGCAGGAGAGTTTGGGGGAAGGAAAAACAAGGATTAGGAGCTGGATCAAGTGAGATGCACTGAACTGCCAATTCCCTCAGCGGTGACATAGGTAAAGGAAGTTGAAAGTGCAGTAGCTGGGAGCACGTGAAACTTTCACTTTGTGCCATCAGTGGTTCACTGGTTGCTGGGAAATGCACTCGGGCTCAGTATAAATCCTAGTGACAGCCAGGGCTGAGGCTGGGACAGAACACATTTTTTTACAGTGTGGACCCTTAGTATGGACAAAGAAAATCATTATTAAATCGTTACTCATCATTATTAAACAACTTATTTGATAAAGTATTTGCACAATCTTCTGTTGAAAGGCTCAGTCCTACAGGAATTTTATTTCCAGTGAAAGAATATATATTATCACACCAGTATACATTTTTATCTTAGTTAAAAATAAACTTACCAGAAAAAGGATTTTTGCCAATTATTAGCACATTTGGCAAAGACATCATGATCAACTGCTGCAAAGTCTCCTATAAAAGTCAATTAAAACATTATTTACATCGTATGTACATCAACAGCCACTAAAGAGAAATTAGTATTAATTAAATAGTTTAATATTTTTCAGGACTTCATGCATACACGTTCAATACTCAATTATTTGCACTCCAATTAAAATATCAAACTTACAAGTTACTTCTACAAAAGCCTTGTTTTACTGGTTTGCACAACCATCTCACACAGTAAAATCCTCTCACGGCAATGAGCTGGCTTAGGGATCTTAAGCCAACGAGATCCCAAGTCTCAGAAGGCAGCAAAACCCCTTAGATTTATTATGTTCATGTTTCCCTCACTAACCTATTGATACACATTTGTTTTATTGGCTCTAAGGTGCATTTCTACTGCAAAGAATTCATTTCCTTTATTTTGCGCTTTCTTCGGCCTCACCAAAACGTGGATGTGAAAATCCCAGGGGTTTCTGCTGCAGTGACACTGGACCAGCTGTGAGTATAAAGGTACAAACCCCTGTCTGCACAATCACACGGAGTTCTAGCTTGGAAATGCCACACACCGGGCAGCAGCCCTGCCTATCTGTTCCATGGATTCCATCAATGGAGCTCCTGTAATGGCTGTAATCGGGTCAAATCCCCAGTCTAGACAGAGCCTAATTCTCCTGAAGCAGAGTAGTCTTTCTCCTGTTCCCAGATGTTTATTTCCAGCAGATGCCATCCTGTAGTCAGGCTTTTTGTTTTTCCACAGTGACAGATCCGTTACTATACAAAATGCTCCTACCTGAAAGCAACCTATTCCAGAAGAGCCCAAGGCACACATCAGGTGTCACACTGTAAGCAAAAACTTAACACAAGTCCACTTGCTTTAGGTCAAACTGAAAAAAACCCTGTATTTCTCTAAAAACACCTGTAGAAAATATTAGCCACAGCTATACTTGAAAGTTCCTGCCAGTTAATATAGGACATTAAAATTATATCTGAATTGATTAACAATAGACTGCAAAACATGCATTCCCTCTAGGCATGCCTAAGATAAATTATAAGGAGGGAGAAGACAGCTTTGACCTCCTCAAATATCATGAATTTCAACCAACCGTGACACCTGCACTCCTCAGACTTTGATAAAGACAATTTTCAAACAAAAATAAGATACGAAGTGCACCACAGGATGTTTTAAATCAATACAAACCACATAAAATATAAGGAATTTAATGAGTATTGATAGCGACTACGAAAGAAAATCACGTATTTTTAGAGCGGCTTTTTGTTGGGGTTTGGGGGTGTTTTTTGGTAGGATCTCAAATAATTCCATGAGGCTATCGTAAAGCTGATCATGTATCATAAAGCAGAGTGTGAGCAGCAGTCACCAGAACGTGTGACCTGTATGGACATGATCACCGTTTCCTTACAACACTTCTGCCTTGCTCCAGAGATGTCTGACACCTTTGCTGTCACTCGGTGTTAACCTCAGCACGGGGTTTGCTTGCACAAACTTTGACAGCTCCTTAGCATTCATTTTACTGAAGGTTTTCACATCCTCAGTCAAATCTTCCATGAGAGTCGTGGAAGCTCACCGGTTTAAACCTCTCAAGCCCATCAAAAATTTAGAATCACACCGAATTAACTGCTGAGAACAGTTCCACGCTCTTACACTGCCAAGAAATGTACACACAAATTATTGGTTCAGGACCAGAGAATAACAAAGATGATGCAGGAACAATAAAACTTGACTAATCTAACATTACACTGTAATTTTGAATGTTATATTCTCCCAATGCAGACTTTTTGACAAGTACATCCACAGCACTGATGTAATTACTCCCTAAATTGAGAGAAGGTTTTCCACAGGTGTAAAAACACATGGAACAAACCAGCATGGTCAAGTTCACAGTGAGAGGTGTTAAGAGTTAGGTTAACACAATGCTAAAAATTCCAAATTCCCACATTCATCAGTGTGCGATTCCAACACTCAATAACATCCTCTCTCAGCGCAGTGAGTGCTCTCCCCTGGGATCCCAGGCATCCCCAGGGAACAGCCCCAGGCACGGGGCCAGTACACTCAGCTTTCAGGAGCACTCGGGTGTGAGGCTCCTGCCTCACCCCAGGCGAAGGGAGGCCTCTCGGTTTGATTCCAAGGCATCCATCAAGCCCCAGCTTTCCTGCCTTGGGGAATTTCACAGGTGACAGGAACTCAACTGACCCCTCTGTGAAACAGCCTATCCTTTAACACTTCAACTACCACGAAGCACAAACCTCCCCGCAGGCACAAGGGGAGTGAGTACCTACACATGCAAAAAGAAATTTTAAATTCAAAGGAGCTCTTCAGGTTGGAGAGTAAATGCCTTGACTCCTGCTAGAACACCGGCCCTTCAGTGTTTGCATGGTCCCTCACATGTGACCAAAACCCTGAAAGACTGGGAAGGGAAAGGGGGGGAAAGTGTGTAAAACAGTTGAAAAGGCAGCTTAGTATAGCTTGGACCTTTAAAGGCATGGTGACTGCTTTTAACGTTTCTTAAATAGCAATACTTTTTTATTTGAGAAAAGCTCTAATAAACTTTTTTCTATCACAAACGTTTGGAGCAACATCCACAATCCTGAACCATCCAGAGGTACCAAAATGCCAGCATTTGATACTGGAGTACTTGCACTGGTGATACCACGAGGCCAATGCAGGACAGGGAATGCTCTGTGTGCCAATAAAGATCAATCTCGCCAGCATTTGTGCCTTCTGTTACACCAGTTGTGGAACACTAATGCCTGGTGGAAAATGACTTCCATTAGGAAAAGGAAAAGCACATGGGCCTTAGCAGGCAGCACATACACCCATGTGCAGGGGCTGCCAAGGAAAGAAGGGCGGGAAGTGCTGGGAAGACGTCCCGTGGCTGCTCACGGCAGTGACAGCCGGGAATCCTCACTGCACTCGGAGCTTTGGAAGGCACACGCTCTGTGTGGATGCAGGAGGAGAAGCAGACTGCAGCACAGGCTGGCCAGGATGTGTGGGGACAAGCAGAGCAGAGGTTTTCTCCCAGGGCTGGGCTCTCCAGGCAAGAAGGAGCAGGGAAGTGTGGAAGGGCACTAAAAGCCACGCTGAAGGGACCCTGGTGACCAGTGTGAGCAGTGACCCAGCTGTGGTGTGTCCGTGTGTACAACACCCCACCCAGCTCAGCACCCAGCAGGCACAGGACCAGCTCTGACTGCTGTGTCAAACTTCAGTGGCCCTTTTACAGCTCTGACTGAGATCCTCACTGCATTTGCTACAAATTCCCAAATTAATTCTAAGGCCAGTAAATTTCACTGCGTTTTTCTTACAAAAATTCCTTTTACCAGACTAAATGCACATGTAATAATCTCTCTCACTGGCACAAAACTTGCTTCAACTCAAAAAATACCAACCAATAGTTACTTGATGTTCTATAGGAGTAATCGAACGCACGCACAAAGTATCTATTCTATAACAGATCTATAAACAGATCATCATTCATACAAAAGTGTGTCCACACCACCCTTATAGCTGTAAATAGTGATTAAAAATTTGACCAGATACATAAACAATCATCCACACGAATATCTCTTGATGATCTTATTCCTGTTACCTTTAAACCCATAACTACCAAAAAAAATTTAGAATAATTCCAGGCAAAACGTAACACAATAAACAATTACTGACCTGATAGTAAGTTTTTATTTGTTTCACCAAAATAGACAAATTTTGAATCCTTAATGATGCATCATTGTTTACTTTTTTGTTTATCCTCTGATTAGCAGACTTTGGATTGCTGCAAAAAGAAAAGAAAAAAGAATACATGAAACACACTGAATATGAATCTTTAAAGCCATTCCTTGTCTTGATTACCACGCCTTGTTGTCCTCGCCACAGATCAATAAGGAGTTGGGGAAGATGGAAATAGCTTGAAAAGTGTCTCTGACACAGCCAGCCAGCCCCACACTCTTGTTTGCCATCAGTGCAGCCTGAAACTGGGAGCACCCACCACAATTCCCAGGGAATGGGTCTGACAGGCAAGTTTTTGTGGCTGTGTGATGTTATTTTACTACCATGAGGCACCAGAAACAAAAGGTAATTTTTAACTTTAGAACAATGATAAATAGGAAACACACTGCGCTAGCACACACTAAACTATTTAAAATATATTTACAGATCATGGAGATGTGTCAAAGGGATTATTAATTGGAGTTTTTGTCGTGTACTGTCATATACTACCAGACTTTTGTCTGGTTTGTCTTGGCTCCAGAGAGGAAATCCATCATTTTTTCCTTCACAAAGCAGAAAGGATCTGAGGAAATGCAGGTGAGTCAGCCTTTTTCAATACCTCGTAACACACCGAGCTATTCACACACACAGGACAGCATGACAACCATGCACTGGGATTTCTCATGGAAAACCATGGAGAATTCAAAGCATCTCCCCACAACACTCTGAAATGTTTAAAGAATTCATAAGGGATAGCCAATGGGAAATTTCTCACTTTTACAGAGATTCCTGATACAGCTGCACAATGCAACTTTTGCTATTTAATGGTATTATTGTACTGTTTAATGATATTATTAGCAGATAAATGAGAGCTGGCTGGGATGCTGCACTCAAAAACAAACTACCAACTTCTCCCTGTCAAACCAGGGCTTCCTGCAGGGATATGTGTCTGCTGGCTCTGGTTTTATTCAGCAGTGGCATTAATGATTTAAACAATGGAATACAAAATGCACTTTCCAGAACAGCCACTGGCAAACTCTGGGAGAAAAAAACCAAAAAACAACCTTCAAAAACTACTATGGCAACGGAGAATGATCCCGGTAACATGCAAAAGTAATGGAATTCAATAACTCACACACAGGCAAAGGATTAGAGGCAGAATCAAATGCAGAAAGAGGAGACATTTGCTATAAAACAAAAATGACCTGAACATTGTGCTATCATGACTTACTCTGATGCAATTTATCACTGATTGGTAGTTTCACATACTCTCTGTACAAAAATTACATATTTTTCACTATATGTAAGTTACCTGCACAAACTTCATTTGCCTTTTACAGCTCGCTTAACTTCTAGCATTTTAGATTATTTTTTAAAGATATATTTATATCTTTTCTTCAGTTTACTGCTATCAGCATTTCCTGGCTTGCAAGCACAAATGGAAATAATACAAAAAACACTGCTGGGAAAGGAAGTCAGGTCATATAAAAAATGCACCTCCAACACATAGACATTTTTATAAGAAAAGCAGTAGGCACAGTATCTCTTTTCTCTATTTATTATTATAAATCCAGGAAAATTGGGACAAGAGTAATTGCCTTACTCCTAAATGCTCATCACCATGCTCCTAAAAATACTACAAACAATTAAAATACATTTTAGAACATATTAGCCAAACCATGTGACTAAGACGTGACCTTGGGTTTATTAGTTCAGCCAACCTGTAGCTGAAAAGGCAACTAAATGGGCTAAAAATAATTACGCTTTGCAGATGTACAGAACTGGACTCCTTTCCACGCTGAATTCATTCAAATTTGTTAAAATCAGAAGAGAAAATCCACAATAAATCCTGCTGACCTACAGAGATCAGCTGAAGTCTCCTATTTCTACATTCATATCTCCAAAAGGCCGATTTGGGCCCTTAATCTTCATCTTTAATCTTAATGACCATGGGATTATCTCTGGGCTTTTTCATCATCTTCAGCAGCATTTCTACAGCCCCACATTTCAGATGCCTCTCCCTTTAGAGCACTCAAAACAGGGCACAGGGGTTTCCTGGATATTGTGCTAGCTCTGATTTCAGCATCAACACAAAAATTAGTGCGCAACCACAAGAACTCAGGACACAAATGTCATTAAAAGCTCAGGTTTTCCATTTTCTCATTTCAAAAGCTGTACTAGGATATTGAGATTGATCCTGGATGAACACAAACTTTTAACATTTGCGTAGCACTGGATCTTCATGACACCAGGAGATCAGACCCAGGCAGCAGGGAAGGCTTGGGCTGCTTTAACAACCTCACCCCGACCTGCTTAGTGCCAAAATGATTCATTCCTGTAGCTTAAAACAGAAAGGGGGT
>VYZQ01015552.1:15788-29974 GCA_013400655.1 Mystacornis crossleyi | reverse complement strand
TTGGTTTGGCTTTTTGTTGTTGGCTTAAATTGCAGGAAGCAGTTTACTGAGACTGTGAATTTTTGCTGGGAAAACTTGGGCCGCAGATGTGCTCTGGAACTGTGTCTTTACCACTTGAAAAAACTCCACAGTCCAATTTCAAGATGCTCTGCTAGTGCAGATGATCAGCAATTAAAATCAGAATGTCAGCCCTGGGACAACCTGGTGCACAGAACAAATTTATTTTAGTAATTTTAAACTCTTCCAAAAGATTGTGGCAAAGGGTCCAACAGAAACCCCCAACTCCAAGTTCCCTTAACATTTTTCAGCAGAACTTAGAAATAGGTAATGGTAACAAGAAATTTAACCCCCTGTTTTTGAGCAATAAAATAAAAGCAAGGTAGTGAGGTATCAGTACTAACACTATTAATCTCTACCAATCATTTTAAATTTGATTAAACATGTACCCTCAATTACTCACTATTGGTAGTAGATACCTTTTTGGGGATTTTTTGGTCCTCTTGGCTCATTATCCTACAACCATGGGAGGTCAGCTGTCTTTGACACTCTCAATTAATACGTTAGCCATGACCAGGATGAGTGACTTGGCAAGAAAATCGTTCCTAATGCTTCCCACAGTGAAATCCTGCTCTCAGCACCTTCCAGTGCAAACTGGACCTTACCTCTGTGCTACAGTAATTGAGATCTTTCTAACCACATTATGTCATTATTATGTCATTAAATGATTAGAAACACAGACTATTTACGGGCTACCTACTAAAATGACCCCCTTGCTGAAAAGTAAAAGTTTAAACCTGAGGGATTTTTCTACCAAGGTAGAATTTTTCTGTGCTGGTGTTCAGCAGAGCTCCCTAACCTTCAGTCACCGATCTATTTCTACCTTTCAGATTGTGTCAGAACTGTCACTGTGTGGAACAGCCGAGCACAGACCTGACAGAGCCCTACCCACACCACTGTCACTGAAAGGACCACGATTGGGTCCTTGAACAGGAGATTCCTCATTAAAAAAAAAACAACTAAACCCACCTTCACTCCCATTACTGACAACCAGGTCTCATTTTCTCAAAGACTCCAACTGGAATGCTCTTTAAACTAAACAGCACTTTAAATATTCTTCATTTAGTCAGTATAGTTCATCATCTTAAGTATTGATGGCTGAATTTGTCTCTCTCCAAGAGGAAATAGTACAGCGGGATGCCGGCTACACATTTACACTATATTTTTGTAGAATTGTATTTTTCAGGCTGGTCCAAGTCAGGGCACACTAATTTTTTTTACCAAGCACTTGAAATAACTAAAGAAATCTGATGTGCAAATATTCTTCACACAGAAGGATAAAATTCTAAACATGAACTGCCCAAACCTTTAAGAGCATCTTTAAAGTAGTTTACAGCTCTTGAAAACAAATTTATTAAAGATTTTAATGAAGTACTTGTACCCGTATGTTGAACTGTTGAATTGTCATGACCAGTAAAATGTTTATAATGATTGTATTTTTATTAATGCAAAACAATTCTGTTTATTAGAATACATTAGGTCCAATGACACTGAAATAAACTGGTGGGAATACAGGATGCAAATTAAATAATTTTGAAGATAAACTGGCTCCAAACCAGACCTTTATAAGACACAGCTTTAAAAAGCAGCTTTTTAAAACCATAAGATTCTGGTGGCTACTAGAAACATTTTTAAGGTCATCCATGCTCTGAACTGCTCCTTTTATGAGGTGGGGATACTGAGTTGCTTCAGTGGCAAACAGCCCAGCAAAATAGGGCAAATCTGTCTAGAAGTCGATAGGAAGCAGAGCGGTGAAAGATACCCTTAAGCAATTTTACATTTAAGAGCAACCTACTTATGACAAGATACATTAATTTCAATAGCAATAAAACCAGACAGGAGCATCTATCCCAATCATGCATTAGTTTAAAACTCCTGATTACAGAGAGAACTTCAGTGATTTTGAAATACTACCAGTGTCATGAATCACAGATTGAGACTTCATATAATCAGGGATTATGTGTCTTTAATTTTTCATTGACCAAAATCTATCAGAAATGGGAATGTGATAGCTTAATGGCCTCATGCTTAAATCTATGCAGACTGCAAACCAGTTGTGTCCTCCCTTGCCATCTGTTCCTTGATGGTACTTAATGATTAAGTCTGGTATCATAACGCACCCTAATTTGAAATATACCATTGTTTGAATGTATCTGGTGAGTTCAGTGAAATGCTACCCTGTGGTTTGGCTTACACTAGCACAGCGTTCACTTGTACAAATAAATGCTGCCTGCCTAATAAAGTTACATTTTCTGCAAAGTCCTTTTAACTGGAATGCTGAGGTTCACTCTTGGAATCTGTCAAATATTTCAATAATTACTACTAACACAATTTTGGGACAGATTTCAAGTAATAAAGTGGCATCTTCATTATTTACTACTGACAAGAAAATATTAAGCACGCTCAAAACATTTTTTACAAAGAGATTTAATACAGCAACATCCTTTTACTGACAAAACAATTAAAAAGTCAAAATAAAATTGGGGCTTTCACTGGAGAATAACTGATAATCTTCAAATTGCTTACCATTTGGCAATCCACCTTTTAGTCGTACAACACCTGTATTTCTACCCTCCAGACTGAGCGGCAGCCAATGCACAGCTGAAACAGTCGTGTGGTTCTGCAGACATCTGCTCAAACATCTGAAGAGATCCCACACACTGACATACCCTTTGCCACAAAATCACTGTTAATACCTCAGTTTAAGGACTCTCTGCTAACTCTGCATTTAGCAAGGATGGACCGTGTGTGCCAGAAGTTCAACAGCTGCACCCAACGTTTTCTGCCTCGTGATCGTGCGAGCTTTAGGAAGCAGGCCTAACATCCAAAGTCTTTTGGCCCTTGCACAAAACCCCACTTCCTAGGATTATGTCCAACATCCTAAACTGTTAGGAGGCTGAAGCCCTAGGCCTACTTAAAAACAAAAAAAAACAACCAAACCACGACCAACTGGCCTAACCCAAATGGAGTGGCTGGTGGGATCACAGGGAGCACTGCCAAGAACATATACACGGAGAGCCAGCATTTGCAGGCAGCTCCCCTCCTGCCAGCCCCAGCTCAGATCTGCGCGGGCTCAACCACTCCCCGGGCAGCTGCAGGGCCTGGCTGGCACTCCCAGCACAGGAGCTGCCGCGTTCCTCACGGCTGGAGGGCGCTGGAAGAGCCGTGTCCTGCCCGGTAAGCGCGCGTCGCCCTGCTCCAGGGATGGGGACCTGCTGCACGTCACAGCCTCTGCGTGGTCCCACCGCAGAGGCAGGAGCAGCGTGAACAGACATCCCCTCACGTCTCTACACTCCCAGGTTTACAGGTGAATGCGCCAACAGCCAGGCAAAATCAAAGTACACTCAACAGGTCTTGCTGATTGATCTTTAATTTCTTCCTCCCAGGGTTTAAAAAAAAAAAAATCCAAACTGAGTCCAGAACAGCCCATATTTATTATTTTAATTCTCTTTTCCTTAATATATAAGAAAGATACATGCAGGTGAGCAAAATGTATGAGAAGACAAGAAAGAAGGTAAAACAGTTCACCTGTCATTGACTAAGCACACACTTGTAGCACTGAATCAACACCCCCCCAAAAATCCTGATTTCCAAGTTTACAGAGCAACTGCTGTCTTTATCATCAAATAGTATGAAATAACTTTACTACTATTGTTTCACCTTGACTGTTCTTTTCCTCTCACACTAGAAGGCAGTATGTTTAAAAAAAAAAAAAAAAGCTTTCTACCACAAATTGAACCTAGTGAGTCACTGCTGACTGCACCAAGTAACCGGGGTGAGCTCCTCACAACAAATCAATGAATGTGGAGCAGCCTCTCCTCTGCTCCACAGCTGGCAAAAGGGAATGTGGCTGCCACCAAATTAAAAAGTGTCACTCACAGAAAGGAAAATCTGTAGGATTTGGAGCAGCACAGAACCTTTAACACACAAAATAAACACACCCGGGTAACAAAAATTTGAGAATTCCTAGAAGAAGCATCAAGAAACAAAACTTTTTAGTGTGGAAACATACGAGAACCAGAAAATCTGAGAAACGCACTCTACTACAACAAATCTAAATATCTTTCAAGGGACATCTTGCAGGTTTGCTTGGCTGGTTTTGGAGGGATTTTTTAACTACAGAAGGTTGAGCAGGAAATATTACTTTAAAAGGAAGAATTAAACTGCTGTACCTGCACCACACCACTTTCCAAATTCAACTAAACCCAAAAGGCACCCAGGATGCAAGAGGGTACAGGCCAAAGGTCAGGAAAGCAAGAAGTTGGACATGCTACAGAAGCAAAATACCGAGGATCACGAAACCTCAAGTTTCGACTTCTGCTTCAAGCACTGCATGTTATTCTCCCTCTCAGGGCCAACATTTTTTACTCCTGAAATGAGTCCAAATTTTCAAGACCTATTCAGCTCAGTACCAATTAACAGAGTAGTTGGGAACCACTTGACGTTGTGATTAACACCTCAAAGCAACTGACCACGAGAACAGGGCAAACGTTGCCACCCGCAGCAACCCTGTGACAACAGTAAGAGCAGCTTTGCACATCGGCACTCCCAGAGCTGCATCACAAGATGCAGCATGACTTGGCGCCACGCATCCCAGGGCACCGGAGCGAGGAAGTGTTTTCCCAGTGCACCTCGGGAGGATCACTCTGCACACGTGCAGGTATTAGTTCGGAAGAAACATCAGGCACAACTATAAAAGATGCAGGAAAGGGCCAGCAAGTTGTCATTGCTGCCAGGAAGCAGAAAGCAGTATACAAGAGAGGACAATAAACACTCACGGCCCTGAGCAAATGACATTTGTGGAGCTGACATGCTTTCTAAGACATTTAAAATATTCATATGAGGGAAAATTACTATGTAGGATTTAAAATCAATACACTTCTATGCGGTCTTCTTTATTTAAGCTTGAAAAACCCTTTTAAGAGACGTTTGTAAGTACAGGTGTTTTCCTTCTATCCTAACAGCACCACAGCAGCATGTACTTTGCTTTATTTGATAATCATATACCTACCAAAAATAATTTCTCCTTTGAAAGACTCAGAAAAATGTTCACTCGTTTTACTCTTGACTTTGAACTTTGCTGAAGCTACAAATTCTCAAAAAAAAATTAGTTACTACTTCAGAGTCACACTAGTCTGACCACAAGTAAACACCTCAGCACTGAATATTAAGAAGTGCAGGAAACACTGATGCGTGATCTGCTAAGGAAGATGGAACCAAAGCTACACAAATATTGCAATTTGAGTGACTAGAAAGCTCTTCAGCTGTAAAAACGGCATCACACAGATTCCCACTAAACACTTGTGGTTAGAACACCTTGACTTCAGATAATTTTCCTTCCTGAGAAAGGGAAAGAAACTCACTAGAAGTAAATTAAGAATAAAGTACACATTTTCATCTTCCTCCACACCCATTTTTAGGCTAGAGACAATGTGACATTTGCCTACATTCTCTCACACATCTCCTAGTATCTGTATTCTGGTTTTGCCCAGCACACACAATAAATAGACAGCAAGTATATTCCCAAGCTATCAGGAAATTCCACCAGACACTTTTTGCTCACGGGCTTATTTAAGAAAAACAAAGACACCACACAGAGAAAAACGAGAACAAATATTTCCCTGCAGCTTAAACCAAGATAAAATTCAGTAATAAACCTAAGTGGACTGTCTTCTGTCACTATAGGAAAGGAAGCAAGTTTTGGAGCGTCTCTAAATATGCGACACAAAGATTCGCTGCATGGCCAGGAATACAACAGACACCATTTATGACTTCATCCCTTACAATTTCCCAGTCCAAAAATACAAAATCAGGTGATTTTTGCTTGGGTCGAGCAGTAGCCTTGCTTCCTATTCAAAGCCTTGGCATCAATTAATCCCATGAAACGAAGGGGAGGCATTTTGCAAACAGGGCTCAACAACAACTGCCTCTGGAGCATCCTCAGGATATAGACTGGACTCTAAAACAAAGCAAACAAACACAGAGACTCTCACACAGTTATTCCCAACTCATCTTTGACCACTGAGGCCATGTGCGCTAACAAAGCCGCATTTTGGAAAAATGTCTTGATCTCTAAATAATTACTACCTAGGGAAATGTGGTGCATTATGAAAGACAAGGAAGGCAAGAAATTGCTATTTAGCCTAGAGAAAAAAGAGGAGGAATCAAAAATAAGAGGAACATATGAACAAACACAAAACTTAAAAAGTCTCTTCTTAACAGAAGAAGCAAATGAGGAAAATTTAGAAGTAAATCTCAAGTTTGGTTTAGGATAAGATGTGCTTGATTTAGCACCCAAATTCAATTAACTAGGTTAGCTTTTAGAAGAAAGATCAGAGCAAAGCAATACTTCGCAAAGGTTTGTGTTGGAGAGATCCCCAGACCAGCCAGGAAATCTGAAGCAGCACAGCTTTGCCACTGAAGGGTACAAGCTGATCAGCCAGGTGTCTGTAGCTTACTTAAAACTCTGGATTTTACTGCTGCTATTATTCTCATGGAGTGCTTTGAAACAGCGTTAGAATGTGAAATGCAAAATTCTCTGAAAAAGAACCGTAAAGCCATAGCGAATGTAGGTTCTTTCCTTGCCAGAATGCTTTCAATGCTGAGACAAGTTCTTCTGATATTAGATCTAAGATGGCTATGGATGGAACAGGTTGACAGACTTAACAGAAACCTCTGTATGTATTAAAAAATAGTTTTAAGTTCAGTTTTTATTCCCTGGCCCAAGGTACTAGCCTAGAGTAAGGATGGGGTAAGTAGCAGACTACCAAAAGAAATAAGGAGAGTCAAAGATTAAGATAATCAAGACGGCACATGAAGGAGAGGAAAGAAGTGGATGTGTAAAGGAAGGTTAGATGACTTAACTTCCAATCTTCAAAAATTTACAAGGAACAAGTGTGAACCACAGAGCAGTTTATTGCTCAGAAATACAGCAGGGTAGCCAGGATGAAGGAAAGTGGACATCAGCTGTGGAAAAGGATACAAAAGTGTAACAAAAACTAGTGAAACAGAGACATAAGCCAAGATCAAACACTTCAAGCATTCCATGTTCAACTCATGCATTTTTCCCCTTTATCTATCAAAAACCCAATCACCTCACAAGTGCAGGTATCAGCCTGTGGCCACCTCACCTGCCCAACCTAGAGCCCACTGTCGGCTGATGGTCCAGCCTAAAATTATTCATCATTACACTATGAACTACGTTCTCCTTGTCTCTAATCAAAAGGGTTTAAATCCAACACTCTTGGTGTGCATTGTGCTGGACCAATGCTTCTTATTAAAGAATTGGCTTCTTTACAAAAAAAGTGACTGTTAAAAATTCAGCTTTAGTGAAGAAAAACCCCAGCCCTGCTGCTGCAGAACCATTCTTGGGAGCAACAACTCTCACAAAGCCCAAGTGACACCTTGCACGTGTGAAAACCTGACAGAGCACATCTGGGAAGTGTGAACCTAAGCCATGAAGCGATAAAGGTGTAGACTTCATAATTTCTGACTTTTTTCTTAAATACATGTTCCTACTTCTGCCGCCAAAGTCACCGATTTCCTTTTCCTCAAAACTCTTTGCCATTTCCCCACCCAGCCAGAGCCTGGCTGAAGCTGCCTCTCCCTCCTTGGTCTCCCAAAGTCACTGATTTCCTTTTCCTCAAAACTCTTTGCCATTTCCCCACCCAGCCAGAGCCTGGCTGAAGCTGCCTCTCCCTCCTTGGTCTCCCAAAGTCACTGATTTCCTTTTCCTCAAAACTCTTTGCCATTTCCCCACCCAGCCAGAGCCTGGCTGAAGCTGCCTCTCCCTCCTTGGTCTCCCCAAGAAGGAGTTAATTGGATTGAGTGGCTGTTCCTGCACTCTTTCACAGAGCCAGGCAGCTGGCTCCAGCACTGGAGACGGAGTCCAGTTTTCAGGGGAAGACACAGGCAAGCCAGAAGTATGGGCTGGCAGGCTCAACTGGTCGGAAAAAGCACACAACTGAAGGCTGAGAGCTCAGAACAGCAGCCAAGGAAGCTGTCCACATTCTAGGCACACACCACCAGGGTGGTGGGAGGAAACAGGCAGCCGGTCCACCTGGAAAATTGGATGGTGTGAAAGGCCTGCAAGTGGATCCAGTGAGCGAAAAACAGTGGGAGAATGGTAAAATGGGAAAAACCCAGGAGAGTAATAAAAGACTTCATCTTTGAAGCACTTTTCAGCATGTCTGAATGCAAAGACTGATATGGAAAGTATCACTTAATATATGCAATTAAGACCAAAGTTATAAATGGCACACTGGAATGAAAACAGCCAGGTTTTCCAGACAGTGGATTAAATTAACTCAGTTCCAGAGTTTAGTTCTGTACATTACCAACTCTGCATACAGTCTGGGTCCAGCAGTTCCTTCAAACCACATTTATTTCCACAAATACAAAGCATAGTAAAATAAAACAATTAAAGCTAAGATACTGTTTCAAGTCTTTGTTGTTTGACCAAATATTAATGGTGGTGGTGAATGTAATGAAAGCCCCAATCTTGTAACTACTTGCAGCTGTCTCTTTTTATTCATAGGAACCAGCAAGACTCTTGTCAAGTTTGGGAACCACAGCTCACACTAAGAGACTTTCAGCATTTCTTACACAATCCTATTGGAATTCGGTTGACAAATATCACAGAACAAAACCTATCAAAAATGGAAATAAATAACACTCAGAAAATGAGTGTTTCTGTAAAAATACTGTGATTTTTTTTGGATCAGAGGAGTTTATAAATAGTACAATGCTAAAACTATTGAAAAAACCTGAGGTGGTGTTAATCAGGCTCTGGAAAAATATCTCCAGGACAACTGAGTATTATTTTACTGCAATTGTACTTGGGTGTGCAACAGGTGACTAATCCATTGAATTATACTGGTTCACTGATTTCAGTACCATACACAACAGACCTTACTCAAGCCTCTGAGCACTTTAAAATGCTAGAAGCACGATGATACAGAGGTGCAGGGAAGGTATGAAGTATTCCTGGTATGCTCCTCCACCTCCCTGCCGTGGCAGAACACCACTGCAGTGATCTCTCGTGCTCTGATTTATTTCCAAGAAGCATGACCCCTTTTTTGTATCAAAGAGCACAAAGATAAAGGCTCAGATTTAGAAAGACAGATGGGTTTCTATCCACAAGTATCAGATGCTGACTGATCCCAGCAGAAGGTAAGTAACCAGATACTTTTGAAGAACGGGACCTAAATTTAAACAGGAAATTAGAGAGATTCTCTCAAGTTAGGAGCTAATATTACAAACACTGGGACTTTCCTTAATTAAAAAGAAAATTTAAAAAATAGTAATTAAATTGGCCTGCAGCATCTCCAGCAAGGAGGAGCCCTTCAGATCTAACTGGACGCTGAACAGAATCTGTGCAATTTCCACAGGTCAAAGGTACAAGAAGGAATGTGATGAATTCTCTCATGGATGAGGTACTCATAAACTCAGTGCTGATACACCCCACAATCTCAGCACCACCAGCACCCTGCAACTATCCCAACGCTGACAACGTCCTTTCCCTGTCTGAATCATTACAATTGTTGAATATAAAGTTGATCCAGACAAGCACAAGGAGAAAAAAAAGCTGGACTGACGAACTCTCACTTGTAGATGATGGAGGGCAGGATTAACTCTTTTTTAACTGAACAAAAAACCTTCTCTAACAAAGCCACTTCTTTTTTGACTGTGTAACTGTTTACAAACCATGCCTAATCCAACGTTAACACTCACTTTTATGGTCACAGAATTTGTTTTTTCAACATTTGGCAAGAACGAAGTAAGTATTAAAGTACATATGCAGCAGGACCACAGGACCTCTAACAGCCTCCACTGTCAGAGCTCCTAACCACAGACCTCTAGCTCTCACGTGAAGTCACTGAGCTTTAAAAAAAAACCCAAAACAAACAACCTAAAAAATTCCCCAACCCCAGCATTCTGAAGAAAAACACTTTCCTTTTGAAGTCATATGACAAACATTTTTCTGCCATATTGCCTCAATATATGGTAGTAAACAACGAAAGGAAAATAAAAGAGAAATAAAAATGGAAAACCCTGGAAATAATCTATACTGATGATTAGTTAGAGCTGCATCTTTGCAGTGCTTTGGCAAATGAAGGTGCTTAATAGGTGGACACTCAAAGCGAACAGGACTAGGAATTAACACAGGTTTCCACAGTGACCTCACCGCAGGCAGGATCACACTGCAAAACATGAAACAATTTTTCCCCTATTTCAGTCCTGGCACAAAACCCAAAACAAACTGAGCCTTCCCAAAATATGAACAGAGTTCTAAGAGGCAATTCTAAGCAGTAACCAGCCATAATACATCTCAGTCCCCAAAAGACCTTCCAGTGTAGTGACATATTTCTAAAACTGATGTTATTTGTACACCAACGCTTTTACACACACCTCCAGTTTGAGGTAGTTTTCACTGTTCTGACTACCAAACTATTTTTTTTTTAAACTTACATCCCCAGTGTGTATTTTTTACACATACACACCCAATGCTTCCTAAGTACAGCAATCATGGCATAGGGTCAAGGATGCACAAAGTCACAGCCAAATTCAACACACAGTGCCTCAGGCATGGGAATGTTCCTTCTCCACAATTTTCCATTTTACATACACGGATCAGGTATCAATTTATACTCAGTATTAAAAAAATTGACTGATAAAAGCTTAACTTTAGGACTATATTCTTCAAAATCACCTTCTTCCAGGGCTAAATTTGCCTTCCAGCTGTTGAACTTTTTTAACCCATAAAAGCTCTACATATTAAATGTGTGGCCACAGTAGACAATCTACTTACTTTAGGTAGTCCAAGAAAAAAAAGAAGGAAGTTGTAAAATAAAAATAGTATTCTTCAGCGAAATGCATCACTTAAAATTCTTATTGAAATGTGCCAGAGTCTACTCAGGCTTTTTTTTTTTTTCCGTAAAGTTCCATTCTACCAAGCTTTCCACGTTTTTCAACATTAGAGTGAATATTAGAAGTGAATACTTGGGAGTTTTAGTTATACACAAGTAGGTGACAAAGAAAATACCAGTTTCAAAAGGCTGTGAATTCACACTTAAATGTGGTAAAGTGCTGCTCTTTTGACACAGATTAGTTACACAAGCTGAACACCAAGGGCAAAAACTTTTAAATATGAGTGAAAGCTATAAACGGAGCGAGAGGATGCCCATCCCTGAGCAGGGTTCCTGAGGAACAGCTGCCAATACAAGCTGCTCACGCACTGATGGATGTATCCAGCCAGCAATAAGCCTACAGCTTTTCATACCTATACAGAAAACAGATGTATTTCTCTGCAGACACTTAAAATATAAAAATAAAAAAAAGGTATGTAGAAATCTTTGCACTAGTAACACTTTTATGATTGTATCACTAGACACCTGACAAGTGTTACTCCCCAGCATGACAGTAGTGGGCAACATTCCAGTCAAAATTATAATTAACAGAGAGCCACTGTAAAGGACTTTTTCTAGCAACCAGAGTTTTCAATAAACAGTTTACAAACGCATGTAAAAATTTTTCTTCTGTGGGCTGTAGCCAGAAAACACTCTACACTCACAATTAAAGCATCAGCTTTACTGCTTAACTGCTATCTACTCTAATTTGGAAGTGTGGAAAACGAAAAGGAAGGAGTTTAAGGACAGTCCTTTTGCTCAGTGAACAACCCTGCGTGAGCTGCATGCCAGCCTTAAGTTGCATGTCACGTGCACCAAGATATGGATTAGAATCTTATTAGCCAAGCAAATTTATTCAAAATTTTCTTTATAAGCAGGACTTACAGCAGGATGAACCTTTCTTATGCCTCTCAGTGGAAATCTGGGAAACTATTTAGAGTCATCCCATTTTCCAGTAAGTTCTACAATGATGATTCAGCCTGTATCACACTATACATCCTGCAAATACATCGCTCGGACGTTCAGCTTTGCGGAGTCGGGATCGGCCACGATCCCAAGTCTCCTCTTAACTCACCACACGACCGTGTCAAGCACAAATGAAAGTAATTTACCAAGGTCAATATGGGGAGAGGGGGAAAAGGATTTTTCATAAGGCAGCAAAAAAAACCCCAAGAGAAACAAACCAGCAAAAAAATTACCCCAAGGCAGCGCTTGCCCACACTCACATTTGCAGCATGACTTCGTTCAGATACACTCCATCCACCAGCGCCACATATTCCTCCAGGTTGGTGCCATTTCCTCCAGCTAGCGGTCCGAATGTCTTCACCTGGAACAGAACCAGCAGCAGCACCGTGACAGCAACTCCACCTCGCTCCCTGCCGCAAGGCTCTTCTCCTCAAACAATGAGCAAAAAAACCCAGGAACGTGTGAGGGGGGAAAATGAACGCTTACCCAGGTGACAAGAGGGCTCGACATGAACTGCTCCAGAAGGGGTGTGAAGATCTCGTTCTCCATTTTACAAAAAAATGGTTAACATCAATGCAGCTCCTCTGATGCAAAAAAATAAACAGAAGTCCTTCACTGCAGCAACTCTCTGGAACGCTCCAAGGATTCAGCTGGAGTGAGTGAACCCCATTTTTACCAAGCGATGCAACAGCAACAAAAGTCAGTGCGCTGGCAAGCGGGATTTATCTTCCTCTTTCAAGAAAAAATGCATCTGAAAGTCCATCTACGCGATTTTCAGCCTTTCCATTGATGCCTCTCCCTTCCTACATAGCGAAGGGGTGGAAGGAAGGAAGGAAGGAAAGAAAAGAGGGAGGCTGCCTAGCTACTGGGATTCTGCATCAGACAAAAAAAAAAAAAAAAAAAAAAAAAAAAAAAGAGAGGAAGGAAAAATCTGCTTCAGCAGCGGCAGCGCCTCAGAAAGGAAGGCGAAATTCCAGCGAAACTCCGCAAGCTCATCCTGCCCATTCCCCACAACAAAAAGCCCCAACCCCGGGCGAGGGGAGCAGCGAGGGCAGCGACCCCCGCCCCTCTCGCAGCCAAGCCCCCCGGGCTGCGGCTGCAGCAGAGCCCCGCTGCCCCCCCGCAATGGCACCGACAGGGAACCGGCCCCCGGAGGGATCGGGGGGCTATTTTAAATCAGTTCCCTTTTCTATCCCTTCCCTTTTCCACTAAACTACGACGCCAGAGAGCGGCAGGACCGGCACACGCCGCCCGGCCCCGCAGCCTCGCCCTTCCCCCGCGCTGGCCGCTCCCCTCAGGCTCCGCTCTCCCCTCGCCGCTCCCGGAGCGCCCCCCGACCCCTCCCCAGCTGTTCTCCTGCCGCTCCACCACCGCTCCCGCGGCACCAGCTCCGCTCCCCACCCCCGTCCTCCCGAACTGCGGGGCCACCTCGCCTCAGCCAGCGCGGCCGCGCCGCATCGCTCGCCCCCTCCTCGTCCTCGTCCTCCTTCCCTCCCTGCCTCCCTCCCGCTCTCCCTTCCCGCGGGGCGGCTCCAGCGCGCGGATCCCTCCGCCCGGAGCCGGGTATCCCTCCGCCGCCGCTCGGGGATGGCGGCGCGATTAGAAAGGGGCGGGGCCGCGGCGAAACCGCTGCAGGACTCGCGCCCGGCGCGCGCGCGCGCGAGAGAGAGATGCGGCTGCGGGCAGCGCTCAGCCCTGGGCGCGAGGGGCAGAGATCCTCGTCCATTGCACGCTCCGGGAATAAAGGTGCCCCTGAGGGAGGAAAATGCTCCTCCAAGCCCCCTTGTGGGGGAATAAAGGCGCCCGTGAGAGAGATGGTCTTCCGTTCCTCCTTTACGGAATAAAGGTGCCTGTGAAGGGTAAAACTCAGCGCCGGCGGGATATTCTCCATTTCCCTTAGGAGATTAAAGGTGCCCTCAAGGGGAAAAGTGTGGGCGGGAGGGAAATGCTCTTCCAACCCTCCTTGTGGGGGAATAAATGTGCCCGTGAGGGAAATGCTCTTCCATTCCTGCCTTAGGGAATAAAGGTGGCTGTGAGGGGAAAACTCAGCCCAGGGGCGATATTCTTCATGTCCCTTAGAAGAATAAATGTGCCTGTGAGGGGGAAAGCACGTGAGGGTGGAAGAGAGGGAAATGCTCCCCTTTGGGGTATAAAGGTGCCCGTGAGGGAAGGAAAAGGCGCGGGAGGGAGAGGCTCTTCCAATCACCTCTCGTGGAATGAGGGTGCCCGTGAGGGGGAAAAGGGCGGGAAGGAGAT